>CM031627.1:47752917-47757917 GCA_018398815.1 Conus ventricosus
GCTTCGACCTTAGAGGTCTTCTTTGGGTAAGATGGACACCATTCAGTACCATGAAAAAGGAAGAACGAGCCATCACCTGTCTTTCATAGGAAGAACGAGCCATCACCTGTCTTTCATAGGAAGAACGAGCAATCACCTGTCTTTCATAGGAAGAACGAGCAATCACCTGTCTTTCATAGGAAGAACGAGAAATCACCTTTCTTTCATAGGAAGAACGAGCCATCACCTGTCTTTCATAGGAAGAACGAGCAATCACCTGTCTTTCATAGGAAGAACGAGCAATCACCTTTCATAGGAAGAACGAGCCATCACCTGTCTTTCATAGGAAGAACGAGCAATCACCTTTCTTTCATAGGAAGAACGAGCAATCACCTGTCTTTCATAATTAGAACGAACAATCACCTGTCTTTCATAGGAAGAACGAGCAATCACCTGTCTTTCATAGGAAGAACGAGCAATCACCTGTCTTTCATATTCAGAACGAGCAATCACCTTTCGTTCATATTCAGAACGAACAATCACCTTTCTTTCATATTTAGATCGAACAATCACCTTTCTTTCATATTTAGAACGAGCAATCACCTTTCTTTCATATTTAGAACAAGCAATCACCTTTCTTTCATATTCAGCACGAACAATCACCTTTCTTTCATAGGAAGAACGAGCAATTACCTTTCTTTCATAGGAAGAACGAGCCATCACCATTTTTGTCATAGGAAGAACGAGCAATCACCTTTCTTTCATATTCAGAACGAGCAATCGCCTTTCTTTCATATTCAGAACGAGCAATCACCTTTTTTTGCATAGGAAGAACTAGTCTGATCAGATTTCGGCCCAAAACGGGCGAACCTTGAAAAAATTCAATTAAAGATAATTTTTAGTGTTTTGTATACTTTAAATATTGCCCTTTCACATATCCAAAATGTAGAAAAATGTAATGTCGGAAAATATATTTTTTGCAAGGTCAAACATAGAAGGTGTGTTGGGTCAGTGACCGAAAGTTCGACAGTTTGGCAAGTCTTTGAGAGCAGAAAGTACATACTACTTGGTATTTCTTGAACAAAAATAAGAGCGTTTTTGTTGTTCTTTACTGCCAATGTTCACTTTAGATTCTAACTGAGGAAAATTAACATATTTATTTATCTTTTTTGCGTGGGTGTTGATATTCACAAGCTTGGTTGAAAATAACATCGGTCCAGAGCTAGAGCTCCCACTACCTATACTGATATTTAATGCTCACCTGCACATGGACTTGTTCATTCTTGCATGCTGAGTGAGTTCATGCAGCTTTCACCTCGACATTCTCCACATGCTGCTGTACAGAACAGTCCATGTCGTCGACAGGAACACCTCACAGATGTACAGTCAGTCTTACAGTTGCACCTCACCACATGAAGAAGATCTTCGGGTGCGGCAGCAGCATCTGTGTAGACAGGGACCAAGATGTTGTCAGCTACATCCCAGCCCCATCTGTTGGATTTAAGGGGACTGACTTCTCATCCTGTAGTCTAATCCACACTTGAATCTGAAAGTAAGTCCTCAAAGAATGGAACTGAGCGGCAGAGGCAGTTGGTGGTAGTCGCTTTGGTTCAATGGCTGAAGTGGAGCCGGAGAGCTGATGGAGGTACTTAATGTAACGCAGGTTGTTCAGTTTGTCGTCTTCTTTTCCTCCATACACCACCACCAGAGCCTTTTCTCCGGCTTCGATGATGACTTTCTGCGACATAGATGTTTTAGCAAAGACTTCCGCTTGTTGACGAAGAAAAGACGATTCTTTCAGTTTCTCACCTGGAGCCTTCTTTCCAATGGAAAATAAGCTACTGGTCGTGTCACAGCCCCCAAATGCGTGGCAAAATAGAATGTTACTACAGACGAGCGGACCCAGTGCTGTCTGGACTCGTCTGATGTCCCAAATCCTGGTTCCTGACACAAAGAACACGTCAAAGTCTTGTGGTTTGAAGTGAAATAGAAGTAGTACAAGTAAGTCTGTGTCTCGTCCTACAAGAGAAACTGGCCTTTCCTTGGCCTGGGCGAGGACTGTGTCGACAATAAGACAGTCAGCATCTCCATCAGCATGCTGTGCCCCGATGCCATTCTCTATCAGTGCATCACTGAGCCTGTAAATGAAACGCTGTTTGTTGTTCTCATTGGCCAAGAAGCTTTCCTTTGTGTCACACACCAGCATGTCGCCATCGAAGTCAACATCACAGGACGTTTTACACCCGCTCTTTCTGCGAAGGTGAGTTGTGTCCTTGATGGAAGGGCTACAATCGTATCCGTCAAAGACAACTGTTGCTTGTTTGTCGTAGTTCCGAACGACGAATTCCACGTAACTTTGAACAACCTGACTGTATGTAGAGCCTCTGCTCCAAGCTAAACGATGAAGCAGATCACCGCCATCAAGGACGAAGAATACGTCATCGGGTGTTGAGACCATCCAGGGTGACACTGTTATGGTGGACATTGTCAGCTACAAACTGGATGGTGTCCTCTTCTGATACTGGTGGCATAACTATGCCTTGCTGTTGCGCTGCATTCATTTCAAACTTTCTGACCTCTGTGTATGAAGATGAAAATCCAAGATGATTTAATGTATCTACAAGAAACCTGGATCTGAAGACTTTATGCATTTGGATACCCAGTCCAAGTTGTAATGGAGCAATTATAGTGTTTGGTCGGGTGCTCTGGTTGATAGCTTGCCCGATTGCGGTTGCTTTAACTGAAACTTCCTTTTCCTTGAAAATGTTGGCAAGAAATGTCCTGAGAGACAATGGCAAGAAGGTACACTGTTCTTCAACTGTAATGTTTGGGTAAGAATCTTTTGTGCAAACAATAGCTTTGATTTCACTTCGAATAAGGTTTGCAGCTGTTTTTATGGTTTGTTGTTTCTCTGCATCTTCATCCAGTGATTTTGGGTGTTTATGAAAGTCACGTAAGATTGAACTTGCTGTGTCTCTCAAAGTGACTACATCTGCCGTTCCCTTTTTCTCAGCAATTACAACGCCATTTCCGTAGTGTTCAAACAACTTCTGCTTCATATATTTTGGTGTGTACGCAGTATCAGCAGATGTCAGTTTATTCTGCATCACTTGTACAAGTTCTGGCACAGTCACCTGCTCAACATCACCGTCTAAGTAATCAAGAACACTCTGGAAAGCCTCAAGGCAAGCTGTATTTCTTGGACGGCCAAAGCGCACTTTTTTGGCTGCTGGTTCACCAGTTGTAAAGACCTGTGGAATGTCTTGTCGACATGTCCATTTCTAAAGTTGGAATAGCAGATGTTGTGGTAAACAACATCATGGGCACAGAGATCTTGCATGTACTCAATCTTGCCTCTCACATCCCTCGACCATTTGTCACTCTCTCCTCTCTCTTTGCAAAATCGAAGAATAGACTCTTTACACTGCAGTGTTCTGACAGGAACAAGATTGTACACACTGGTCTTTTCACCTTTCTTCAAATTTTGGCCTTCTGATTACAGAACAAGCACAAAGGAACCTTTTCATGACACAGGGAGTCGTTTGCAGTTGTGTGGGCACGTCTTTTTCGAGGTGATAATGCCTGTTTTTGCATTCCTGCTGCCCTTGATGAAACATAGTTTTTGTTTGTGTACTGATGTCTACACAGGGAATGGATGTGGTTTCCTGCCTCAGCATGCACTTTATCTGTAAATCTGTCGCTGGTGGCATTTATTTTAATGCATCCCTTTTCAGTCAGGGTAACTTTATGAGTTACATCATCAAAACCGGTCTTGCAGATAACACATATGTCTTCAGCTTCCTGCAACACATGTGCATATGTTTTTTTAATTATATGCATAGTGAAGCCAACCGTACACTTGTGCTGACACTAATTAACAGAAGGAAATGTATTGGAGGATCTTTTTTCGTCTTTTATGTATCACTTGTCAACATATATATAGGTGAAATACACCTATGACATAAAAAAAGATATCCAATTCACATAAAACACCAATTTCAAACTTAAAATTTGGCGAAGAACAAAAAAAAAAGAGTTTTGACCAAATTGAGAGACCATAAACACATACAACGATACACTCAGCGCGACCTACTTGCTGACGTCCTGACCTCGTGTTGACCTATCTCTTGTCGTACAGCAAACTTACGGGATACGATCGCCAGATTAAATTGCATGTTAGAAAAAAAACAGTGAGAGACAGAGTAAATTCACTTACCTTTATTTCATCGCTTGATTCAGATACATGAATTATTTCCTGCGAACCGCCGGGGCGGTGCATGAGATTCCGCCAAAAGAAAATAGTGCGGCAGAAGTCTGTTCCTTTTTAGGTCTTTCAGTGTCCTGTGTGCCTTTGCTAGTGCATCGTTTTCTACTGAATTTTATTTTAAATGTACTTAATAGGTACTGTTTCTTTGCGAGCGTGTTTTAATATATCGTGGCCTGACCTTCAGTATAGAGTGATAGCGTTGAACGCGTACAGGCGACATAACTGCGCCCGCTGTCTGTTCGGCCAGCCGCACATGCCACTGACGAAGTATGGTTACCGCAGTCGGTCAAAGTGTAACATAAGGGTGCTGATTTTTTTCTTTATTTATTTTTTTCTCTTAAACCCGACGTTACATTCCTCTACATTTTTGTTGTGTGATTGCTTATGAATTAATCTACAGATCTGTCACATAAGAAATTTTAATTGATTTAATTCAAGGTTAAAAAAGAATCTGATCAGACTAAACGAACAATCACCTTTCTTTCATATTCGGCGGAAGGCCCACTCACTCAACGCCCATCTTGCACCGAGTATGAGGACATGAATGTGCCATTCCTCTTAAACTTCAATCATTCTATTATTATGAATACTTATATAGCGCCTATCCTCGGCTAGAGACCAAGCTCTAAGGGCTTTACAATCCACATTCGTTTACACTAACGGGCTGCCTACCTGGGTAGCGCCGACTGAAGAGCTGCGCTTCATTCAGTCGTTTACCGTGTCATCCAGTCAATGTCTTTCACTATTGTTCACT
>CM031627.1:47762917-47777917 GCA_018398815.1 Conus ventricosus
TTAATACATTGATTGCTGGTTGCATCTGGCCCAACATTTCTGTTCATCGTGGTAGTAGGCTTGCGAACGAAAGAACCCGCCCTCCACCCCCTCCCCCCCCTCCACCCTCCCCCCCCCCCCCCCCCCCCCCCCCCCAAAAAAAAAAAATAATAAAAAATTAAAAAAAAATAGAATAAAAAAATAATAAAAAATAAAACAAAAATCGTCAGCATGCAAGCCTATTGCCACCACAGACAAAAAAAAGAAGGAACGACTATGGTGCACGACAATGCAGCCGCTCTTCTGGGATTGTTTGATCATCGAAGGTCCTTTGAATCAACCGCCACACTTGTTCTTCTGGGATTGTTTGATCATTGAAGGTCCCATTGAATGGGCCCCCCCACACTTGTTCTTTTGCTGGCGGGACAATCAGTTACAACATAATGTCTACTGATGTTATTCCAGTCGATTTCACATAACTTTGAATTCCATCATTGGTCTCTGCCTTTCGGCTACTCTCGTCAATGTTTTTCCGACTTCCATTGGCTCGAGATTTTGGCAGATGTGTTGGAAATAGTGAAGCGGGAGGTGGGGAGGGGGGAGGGGGGTGGGGGGGAGGGGAGGGGAGGGGAGGGGTGGGGGGGGGAATTTCCTTATTACTCGGTTTGTATTCTGAAAAGAGACAACAGAATATACCATGTCTTCTGCCTGTCCTGTCCCACCAATCTCTTGCAATGGGGCTGGGAAATGTGGAGGTGGGGGAGGCGGTGGGGTAGGGGTGGGGGGTGGGAGGATTTCCAGTGCTGTGAAGCATGACTCTTTGCTGCATGAAGCTCGATGTTCTCAAAAAGCTGTCTCAATATCAACCTTCTGTCAAAGCCTACAGCAAAATTATGTCACACAGCTACTTTTTTTTCTATCTCGTGGTTTCGCAGAATGAAACTGGTGGAGGTAAACTGCCTACTGACCTTTTGCAGAACATGCAGATCGGTGTCCGAGTTTTGACAGAGAATACAGAGCAGTGTCCGTGCTTTGGCAGAGAATACACAGCAGTGTCCGTGCTTTGGCAGAGAATACAGAGCAGTGTCCGTGCTTTGGCAGAGAATACAGAGCAGTGTCCGTGCTTTGGCAGAGAATACAGATTAGTGTCCGTGCTTTGGCAGAGAGTACAGAGCAGTGTCCATGCTTCGGCAGAGAATACAGAGCAGTGTCAAGGCTCTTTCAGAGAATACAGAGCAGTGTCAAGGCTCTTTCAGAGAATACAGAGCAGTGTCAAGGCTTTTTCAAAGAATACAGAGCAGTGTCAAGGCTCTTTCAGAGAATACATAGCAGTGTCCGTGCTTTAGCAGAGAATACAGAGCAGTGTCCGTGCTTTAGCAGAGAATACAGACCAGTGTCAATGCTCTTTCAGAGAATACAGAGCAGTGTCAAGGCTTTTTTTAAAGAATACAGAGCAGTGTCAAGGCTCTTTCAGAGAATACATAGCAGTGTCCGTGCTTTAGCAGAGAATACAGAGCAGTGTCCGTGCTTTAGCAGAGAATACAGACCAGTGTCCGTGCTTTAGCAGAGAATACAGACCAGTGTCCGTGCTTTAGCAGAGAATACAGAGCAGTGTCCGTGCTTTAGCAGAGAATACAGAGCAGTGTCCGTGCTTTAGCAGAGAATACAGAGCAGTGTCCGTGCTTTAGCAGAGAATACAGACCAATGTCCGTGCTTTAGCAGAGAATACAGACCAGTGTCAAGGCTCTTTCAGAGAATACAGACCAGTGTCAATGCTCTTTCAGAGAATACAGACCAGTGTCAAGGCTCTTTCAGAGAATACAGACCAGTGTCAATGCTCTTTCAGAGAATACAGACCAGTGTCAAGGCTCTTTCAGAGAATACAGACCAGTGTCAAAGCTCTTTCAGAGAATACAGACCAGTGTCAAGGCTCTTTCAGAGAATACAGACCAGTGTCAAGGCTTCTTCAGAGAAGACAGACCAGTGTCAAGGCTCTTTCAGAGAATACAGACCAGTGTTGGGCTTGGGCAGAGTATATAGACCAGCGTTGGGCTTGGGCAGAGTATATAGACCAGTGTTGGGCTTGGGCAGAGTATATAGACCAGTGTTGGGCTTGGGCAGAGTATATAGACCAGTGTTGGGCTTGGGCAGAGTATATAGACCAGTGTCCGGGCTTTGGCAGAGTATATAGACCAGTGTTGGGCTTGGGCAGAGTATATAGACCAGTGTTGGGCTTGGGCAGAGTATATAGACCAGTGTCCGGGCTTTGGCAGAGTATATAGACCAATGTCCGGGCTTTGGCAGAGTATATAGACCAGTGTCCGGGCTTTGGCAGAGTATATAGACCAGCGTTGGGCTTGGGCAGAGTATATAGACCAGTGTCCGGGCTTTGGCAGAGTATATACACCAGTGTCCGGGCTTTGGCAGAGTATATAGACCAGCGTTGGGCTTGGGCAGAGTATATAGACCAGTGTCCGGGCTTTGGCAGGACTGATGGACGGTGTGTGGTTTCTTGGCGGCACAGTGTGATGCTGGACAAGCAGCTGATGGACGTCTGTGGGTCCCTTACGCTACCAGCCGACCTTAAGTTAACAGCAACGCACATTCCCTTGTGGATGTAACCTACTTATTCTTTCCCACAGCCGCGCGCATGGCACGTGTTGTTTGTCACAGAGTCAGTTCCAACTGGCGCGTGCCTTCAGTAACATTGCTACGCACGGGAAGATGCTGCTTATTGTATTTTACCGGCACGCAGGCTCTCTCTCTCTCTCTCTCTCTCTCTCTCTCTCTCTCTCTCTCTCTCTCTCTCTCTCTCTCTCTCTCTCTCTCTCTCCTCTCTCATAATGACCAGGGATAGTGCGGACAGAGGCAATGACTGGTTCTCATTGAACGCACATAAAGCAGACAATACTACAGTAGGCATTCATTCATCAGGTGGGTGAGGGTGTAAAGCAGACAATACTCCAGTAGGCAATCATTCATCAGGTGGGTGAGGATGTAAAGCAGACAATACTACAGTAGGCATTCATTCATCAGGTGGGTGAGGGTGTAAAGCAGACAATACTACAGTAGGCATTCATTCATCAGGTGGGTGAGGGTGTAAAGCAGACAATACTACAGCAGGCATTCATTCATCAGATGGGTGAGGAAACATTACTGTGTTTCATTACAGAAATCCTATTTTCTTGTTAAATATCCTTCGTTCGTTCATGGTGTGTGTGTGTGTGTGTGTGTGTGTGTGTGTGTGTGTGTGTGTGTGTGTGTGTGTGTGTGTGTGTGTGTGTCACTGTATAAGACAGTAGACAGGGATATATGTATGAATATATCCCCCTTTATAACCACCCCTTCCCCTTTTACCTGAGTACGAACGCCACACAACAAACACAGACAAAGGAAATATGGTGCACGAACAGAAAGCTTTATTTGCATTCACACACGCACTCTCACCCACAGAATGGCAGATGAAGCACCAAGACCTCTATATCCAACACACCCAGGCAATTTTCCCCACACACAAAAAAAAAAAACAAAAAAAAAAACAACAAACAAACAAAAAAAAACCCCAAAAGAATCCAACTATACTATACTGTTCAAAAAAAGAAACGCAAAATGCCAAGCTGCCGATTTGAAACAATTTATTGAAGCTCAGTGTGACAACACGTTTAATGTGAAAATGACAAAAACAGGTCATCAGTAGGACAGAAGTCTCCTCTGTAATGCTGTGGTAAAGAACCAGCCCCAGACCCTCAGGGAAATCGCCAGGCCGCTTCCAAAGTCAGTAACGGGTGTGACCCCCTCTGGCTGCAATGGTAGCCTGGCATCTGCGGGGCAATGAAGCAATAATGTTCCTGATTGTCTGCTGTGGGCTGGCCGCCCACTCGGCCTGCAATGCCCGGAACAGTTCATTTGGAGTCGCTGGGGCGTTGGCCCTCACTCTCAGGCGTCTGCCCAAAACGTCCCAAACGTGCTCAATAGGATTCAAATCCGGGGAAAGAGAGGGCCAGGCCAGGGTGTTGATGTTGTTGGCGGTAAAGAAGGCTGTGGTCAGGCGTGCTGTGTGGGGCCTGGCGTTGTCCTGCTGGAACACGGCCCTGGGAGTGGCCATTAGAGGCAGGACGTGTGGCTGAACAATGAACTGGACGTACTGCTGGGCTGTCAGGTGACCTTCCACGCGCACCAGCTGGCTCCTGCCTGTGTTGCTGATGGCCCCCCATACCATGACATTGCCGCCACCATGCGGAGGTGCCTCGTCGACGCAGTTCTGCTGGTTGCGTTCATTAACCCGGCGGTAAACCCTTCGCCTCCTGTCATGGCGCTGCAGCAGAAACTGACTCATCCGAGAACCAGACGTGTCGCCAATGGTTCCTCAGTGTCCAGTGTCTGTGTTGCGTAGCCCATTGCAGTCTGGTCTGTCGATGGCGCCCCGTCATTACGTTGCCACGTAGGGGCCTGTAAGCCCTCAGCCCAGCAGCATGCAGCCTGTTCCGGACAGTCTGGTCGGAGATGCGACGGACACCAGCGCATGCCTGGACAGTGGACGAGGCCGGCAGGAAGCGATTGCGGAGATGTCTGAGCCATATAAAGCGGTCCTGGGCTGGCGTTGTGATATGAGGTCGGCCTGACCTCGGGCATCAGCTGATGACCCTGTCCTCTGGAAGCGAGTCCAAAGTCGGCATATGGTACTGGGGGAGACATTCAAAGCATGGGCCACATCAGTTGCACTCTGACCAACTTGCAAACAACCCAGGGCGTTTTCTCTCTCTGCTGGGCTCAAACTGGGCATGCTGTTTTTTGGTACGGTGTGCCTGCCGGTTGCCAAAATGACCCGGCTTTTATACTGCACTATGACCATGGTGTGTGTGTGTTCACCACTGAGTTGGGCATGCTTTGCAGGCGAAACAACAGAAGCACAACCCAATGTTTGCACTGTCGCACCTGGCCCACAACACGCACGTGCACATAGTGACAACCTGAATCAATGTTATCCTAGCACGTCGACGTTCAAGACATACATCAGGGCCGGTTTTTGGCGTGTTCTCAACTGTATGGTCCACCCCAGGTGGCAAAATTTCATTTTGCGTTTTTTTTTTGAACAGTATAACACCAATACACGACCATCAGCGCATGGCCCCTTATGCATACCTGTGCACGCTGCACATTCACATATAATTACCCTTCCCCCAGGAGGCACACACACACACACCTCAGCCCACTGAAGGCCAATACCAGAAAGGACAAGGGTGAATTATTACATCACCTGGTAACCCCAGGCTGAAATATCAAACAAGGTTGATACCTCACATAACCTGAGATGCCCACGCGATGTTTTTCCCAAGCTGTATTCCTTATGCTAATTTTTTATGTACCGATGTCAGACTATCCGTACACCCAAGCTCAACCTCCAAAATATTCAAAACAAATTGTTCAAGTGACCCGAAACCCAATGTTGCACTTTCAGTACTTCATTCAAAGTCTCTGGCGGGTATTTGACACACGCAAGACACAAACAAACTCCCCTTCCACAAAAAAAACAACAAACAAAATCAAAACAAAGCAAAACGGCACCACAGCGTTTCCCAATATAATCATGTAAACGTCCGTCTGTTTCACGACGCCCTCACACCAATGTGCCGCCCAAAACACAACCTGCACTGAAGCGCTCGAAATGAAGCAGCAGGAATAAAGACGTGATGCATCGAAGAGCGCGGTCCCCTTCTTACCGGCACCAACTACACTCGCACATCACACGCAGATAGTACACCACAGTGAGCCCTTAAGATGCTTGCCCACCCTGAAGCAAAGATAGAGCTGAAGTCGGAGCTGCCACACCCGGACTGTGGAAGGAAGGAGTCGGCGTCCCGACTGGAACGCGCCCTGCCGGCTCCAGGTGTGTCCTCACTCCAGGCAGAGGAATGAGCAGGGATGACAGTGGCGATGAAGGTGCCACAACCCCCTCAACCCGAGAGGCCGACCCTCACGGACTTGCTGTGTAGGGGGAGGTAAAGAAACTCGCCGGAATCTGTGGAAAAGGAAATGTCTTACTACCACAGAAGAATACAGTTATAAATTATTCGCTACTTCACTTAAGTAAACGGTTCTGAGTGTTTACATGTCTTTTAGCATTTCATGTTGACTCACTAAATATAGTCCGGAGATGTACACGTCACAAACCTAAAGTGCGACAGCTGATTGGAATTTTAAACCATGACCTATACAACCAGCCACCTTGACATCAAAATTCTTTCTCACCAGAAAATTTCCATTACACATTTAAACCAACTTCATTGACCTTTCACTTCCATCAACGGCCACGAACATAATTATAACCGTTCCTTCATAAAAGTGATTATACTGTCTGAGTTACATACCCACGACTTCATTTCCCATCGGGGTCTCCAAGACAAAGATTCAATAGGATTATAAATCATATTCACTTCAACGGACAATCCGACCGTTAGTGACCACCAGTACCAGTCACAATTCAGGATCCATTACCTAGTAACATGCTTAATAGAATCAAACACATTTCAAGTAAAAAACCAAAATAATAGAATTGAACCCGGTATCCTAATTTCCTAGCAGGCACACTCATAATCCTACAAATGTCATTAGAAATTATCAAGCGCTAGGACAATCACCAATTACATAAGCTCGACAAGGATTTCCGAGCGCTGCTATACATTGTCCTAAACACTGCCTACTGACACCACAATGCTGCGGAAAACTTCTTTGAATACTGGCGCACCACCGTCGACTAAAACAACCACATACATATATATACACCAAATGTAGGCTTCTGAGGCACAATTCCTAAATATCTTAAACACTTTTTATTATTATCATGTTTTTTTTTCTCTTTTATTTCCAATCGTAATCACCTGTGCCAAGTAACCTCACTAATACTACTATTGTATTTAACACAATCGTGAATTCACCTGCAAATCTTTAATAATACTTGAAAAAAGAACAACACTTTTATTAATATAATTATCCCTAATTTTCCTTTCCGCCCATCCACCCCGGTTTAGTTCCAAGCGCAAACACCGAAAGTGAACCTCTACAAGACGTGTCTATCCGAGGTACCACCACCCGTCACCTATCGATAAACCTCACACACGCCCAGACAGCACATGCAGTCTGCCCTCTGTACCTGGCACGCACCGCGTGACAGTCTCCTCTTTTAATACTAAAAATTCCGGTCCTCCGATACCAACGTACACTCTCAGAGAATAACCAATCGTTACCAAACTTGAAAATAATATTTCTGTACACCAGCGACCACTACCAAGTACAACATATTATGTCTTAGCACATCAATACCGCTGTAACACGTCCACCTATCTGTATCAGTGTAGAACCGAAACGCACATTATTCATTCCCACATGTACATTTTTTCCTCGACTTCAAGTTCAAGTTATATCTCTTTTCTTCTCTTCAAACTTCTGCGCATTTAAATTTCCTCCTCTTCTTAGTCAAATTCACATAGAAAGAAGCTTTGCGAATAAAAACCAAATAAAAAGAAATCTTCCAGTTCTGGGAACTGAAATACAAAAGTTGATGAAACCATGATATCTGCAAACAACCAACTATACAGCCCTCCAGAATTTCCGCTACTTTACACGCTCACCTTGGACAAAAACAGGAACGACACACAGTGGACGACACCCTCAGTCGCCGGGACACTGCCAGACAGCCAACGCCCTGGTACATGCAGAACCCGCCGCTGAACACCGAAACATCGACAGTCAACTCTGACGACACACACTGGACGACACCCTCAGTCGCCGGGACACTGCCAGACAGCCAACGCCCTGGTACATGCAGAACCCGCCGCTGAACACCGAAACACCGACAGTCTAAACTCTGGTAGCCAAACCTTCAAAAGTCGGTCGAGGGCATACCGCGAACCCTGCCCCAACGGCAGAAACAAACATGAGCACGAGGCCAACCCAACCTTCGCGGATAACGCCTCAGTTCGTACTGACTTGCAGACACGACGATACTCCGAATTCACCTCGGAAACTCACAAGACAGCACTCACATTCACGGAATTCCCCACTCACATCGAAGAACTCCAGTTTCACGAGTGTTTGTTTACACACGTAAAACCCACTATTCCGGCGAGTCTAATATTCTCCTCCTTTCCCCCCCTCCAAGAGTTGACAGGTAAGCAAACTCCCGGCAGGAATCACGTACTTCACGGCCACTGCCAACCTGGCAATGGACGGGCCACACTCCACAATTGTCACTGAGGCGACCTGTATCAGTTCGTGCGTGACAGTGGGGTGTGTGTGTGTGTGTGTGTGTGTGTGTGTGTGTGTGTGTGTGTGTGTGTGTGTGTGTGTGTGTGTGTGTGTGTGTGTGTTTAAACAACAAAAGTGCCTAAAACAATCACAAAATGCTCTGTGTGGTTCTGCTGTTAGTGCAAGGCGCCCACAGACGTTCTCTTAGGCTTTATGGGTCAGCCCACCATCAACCAGAAATGATTTGGGGTCAGTTACGGTTGTCTTGTATCGGTTACATTTTCTTTTCTTTTCACATTTGCTGTAAAAGTGTTATATCGGAAGTGGTCCTTCTGTTTGAGTTGTTTGTGCACGGCTTTTGTGCACTAGTTACAACAGGTACATGATCACCATCACAAAGCAGAGGTGATTCTGGGCACCTACATGCTGCGAATCTTGAAGTTGGAGCTGCAGCGTCCATTTCACTGTCAGTGTGTCCTTGACCTGTGGCTGTGTGGTCGGTGTTGAAGCCATGGAACTAAAACGTTTGTTGTCCAGAAATTCCCTCAGTGCGGTTCCTTGAGGGGTCAGTGCTGCGCTGACCCCCAGCGCACTTCAAATGTCCACAGGAGATGACCACAGGAGATGACCACAGGAGATGACCACAGGAGATGACCACAGGAGATGACCACAGGAGAGTCCAGATTCACGTTCTCTTTCCTCACAAAGATCCAGGCCATTTTTTGATGTATCAGAGCCCAGATCAGGTTGACCAGTAGAATGTTTCAACATCGCTATCCGATTGTTTCTGCCGCACACTCACAGGTCTGTGTGTGCTCCCACGCCATGACTCTGATGTTCTTTGTTGTTGATGGGGTTTTTCAGTTTGACTCTGAATGTACTTTATTGTTGATGGGGTTTTTCAGTTTGACTCTGAATGTTCTTTTGTTGTTGATGGGGTTTTTCAGTTTGACTGTGATGTTCTTTTGTTGTTGATGGGTTGTTGTTTTTTCGAGTTTGACTCTGAATGTTCTTTTGTTATTGATGGTTTGTTTTTTCTCGAGTTTGATTCTGAATGTTCTTTTGTTGTTGATGGTTGTTTTTTTCTCGAGTTTGATTCTGAATGTTCTTTTGTTGTTGATGGGGTTTTTCAGTTTGACTCCGAATGTTCTTTGTTGTTGATGTGGGTTTTCAGGTTGATTCTGAATGTTCTTTGTTGTGTTGTTTTTCAGTTTGACTATAAATATTCTTGTTGTTGATGTGATTTTTCAGTTTGACTCTGAATGTACTTTATTGTTGATGGGGTTTTTCAGTTTGACTCTGAATGTGCTTTATGTTGATGTGGGTTTTCAATTTGACTCTGAATGTACTTTATTGTTGATGTGGGTTTTCAATTTGACTCTGAATGTACTTTATTGTTGATGGGGTTTTTCAGTTTGACTCTGAATGTACTTTATTGTTGATGTGTTTTTTCAGTTTGACTCTGAATGTACTTTATTGTTGATGTGGGTTTTCAATTTGACTCTGAATGTTCTTTGTTGTTGATGTGGGTTTTCAGTTTGACTCTGAATGTTCTTTGTTGTTGATGGGGTTTTTCAGTTTGACTCTGAATGTTCTTTGTTGTTGATGTGGTTTTTCAGTTTGACTCTGAATGTTCTTTGTTGTTGATGGTTTTTTTTCAGTTTGACTCTGAATGTTCTTTGTTGTTGATGGGGTTTTTCAGTTTGACTCTGAATGTTTTTTGTTGTTGATGGGGTTTTTCAGTTTGACTCTGAATGTGCTTTATTGTTGATGTGGGTTTTCAATTTGACTCTGAATGTACTTTATTGTTGATGTGGGTTTTCAATTTGACTCTGAATGTACTTTATTGTTGATGGGGTTTTTCAGTTTGACTCTGAATGTACTTTATTGTTGATGGGTTTTTCAGTTTGACTCTGAATGTACTTTATTGTTGATGTGGGTTTTCAATTTGACTCTGAATGTTCTTTGTTGTTGATGTGGGTTTTCAGTTTGACTCTGAATGTTCTTTGTTGTTGATGGGGTTTTTCAGTTTGACTCTGAATGTTCTTTGTTGTTGATGTGGTTTTTCAGTTTGACTCTGAATGTTCTTTGTTGTCGATGGTTTTTTTCAGTTTGACTCTGAATGTTCTTTGTTGTTGATGGGTTTTTCAGTTTGACTCTGAATGTTTTTTGTTGTTGATGGGGTTTTTCAGTTTGACTCTGAATGTTCTTTGTTGTCGATGGATTTTATCCCTCAGTACAGCAGACTTCCCACACTCACCTCTACGTTGGACAGACAATGTATTTGGCAATCTCGCTATTCGACACTCTTCTCTGCTCTCTTTCCTCTATGTTAGAAAGGGGGGGGGGGGGGGGGGGGGGCACTCGATAGATCCCCGTCTCGATAGATCCCCGTCTCGATGGATCCCCGTCTCGATAGATCCCCGTCTCGATAGATCCCCATCTCAATGGATACCCGTCTCGATTGATCCCTGTCTTGATGGATCCTCGTAACTGTGTTTTTTCCCCTTCAAATCTGATGAGTGACTTTTTTTGTAAAATGATTTTCCTTCAACAGTTATTCAACTTGTGCATGCATTTTCTCGCCTTGTATGGGGGTATCAGTATGCTCCTTGTTTCTTTTAACTTGTTTTAGTATCGAGACGGGGATCTATCGAGATGGGGATCTACCGAGACGGGGATCTATCGAGACGGAAATCTGTCCACATGTAGTGAGGGATCTATCGAGACGGGGATCTATCGAGATGGGGATCTACTATGACGGGGATCTATCGAGACGGAAATCCGTCCACATGTAGTGGGGGATCTATCGAGACGGGGATCTATCGAGGTGGGGATCTACCGAGACGGGGATCTATCGAGACGGAAATCTGTCCACATGTAGTGGGGGATCTATCGAGACGGGGATCTATCGAGATGGGGATCTACTGAGACGGGGATCTATCGAGACGGAAATCCGTCCACATGTAGTGGGGGATCTATCGAGACAGGGATCTATCGAGGTGGGGATCTACCGAGACGGGGATCTATTGAGATGTACCCGAAACACGTGGTACTGACTATTTTATTATTCAACAGCTCTCTCCGCTCTCTTCCCCTTTGTCAGAAAGACGTGGTACTGACTATTCTGCAATTCAACATCCCTCTCCGCTCTCTTCAATCCATGTCAGAAAGGGGCGCAACAGCCTGGTTGTACTTTTCTTCAATGCACACATAATGTCACGTATAAATTACGCCTCAACAGTGTGGGACGGCAGTAGTGACGTCCACAAAAAAAGGCTGAATTCTCTCCATAGACGTGCAGCAAAGCTACTCCATCCAGCTGTATCTCTAACAACAGACGAAAAACTAAAAGCGCTGAACATACTTCCTCTGAATAGGCAATTGGAATTCAACAAGGCATCATTTATGTTTACAATCTTGACAGATACTATGCCATGTTATATCAATGCCCTTTTTACAAGATCGAACAGCTTTTCTGGCTCGACGAAATTCCTTCTTCCCTACCCACGCATTGATCTATACAAAACAAGCCTAGCTTACTCTGGACCATATGTCTGGAACTCACTTCCACCGAATCTACAAAACATGAATACTTTAAAACCTTTCAAGGAACATTTGCATAAACATTTTATGTCTCAGTAGTTAAATTATTCGATTACAATGATTAGCGTCCATTTGCTAAGTCTTCTGTGAACCATACTTTGAATAAATCGTCTCAACATAAAACCTACTCCGTTAAAATCGCTCATCCCCACTCCCACTCTGTCTACCACCCCTTTTCTCCTCCCCCTACCTACCATTCTCTCTTCCCCACCCTCCTCTGACCTCTCTCTCTCTCTCTGTATTTTTTTGTTTGTTTTTTTTGTTTGTAAGTTTCCTTTTGTTTTACCATCCCCCATCTCATTAGGGGCTTTTATGAGCAGTTTGTTTATCATTGTAGAATTAGATTATCATGTTGGTATATTGAATTGTCTGTATGAATGATATGTGCTAAAAATAATGTATGCATGACAAGGACAGATTGTAAAGACTAGGCTTTGGCCTAAAATCTTCATCCTTGGGTATTAAAAGATCAATCAATCAATCAATCAATCAGTCCGGCCAGAGTCCCCTTACCTCCCTTGATACTGACTGGCAGGAGAGAGGGAAGCGTTCACAGGCTCTCTGGCGGAGTGTCTGCTCTATTTATGCCACTGCTTCCTTCCCCTGCCCGCCTTGCGGCTCTGTCAGATCGGATTTCTCTTCCCTTGCCTGGTGCTTGGGCTTTTTTGCTGGACGGCACAATTTGTTATTCAACAGCAGTTATGTGTGTAATTGAACAACGTATTTCTTGGCGGCTCTGCTGTTCGATTTTGCGATCGCGATAACAACAGCAGTGGTTTTTAATTACAGCAACGATGGCGGCAGAGTTAAGGTGGGGAGGTTTCCTTTCCATTACCTAAACAAAACAAAACAAAATAACAAAACAAAAAACAAAAAAGAAAAAGAAAAGAAATAGCACACACACACACACACACACACACACACACACGTACGTACGCAGGCATGCACGCACGCACATACACACACACACATGCGCGCGGACGCGCGCGCACACACACACACACACACACACACACACACACATACACACACACACATACACTCACAACACACACACACACACACACACACACACAAATCTCTATCACACAAAACACAAAAACAAACACACACACACACACCCCACACACACACACACACACGCGCGTGCGCGTAGCCTTTCAATTCAGAAACACTGTCAGGAGAACATGTGGTAAGACAACCAATTTCACACCCTTCGTCGTCGTCGTCGTCGTCGTCGACGTCGTCCTCCTCCTTCCTCACTGCCTCCTCTCTCTCTCTCTCTCTCTCTCTCTCCCCTCTCTCTCTCTCTCTCTCTCCACTTTAGATTTTCAATTATCCACTTCCATCTTTATCCCGCCAACACCAACACCCACCCCACGCCTTCTCCCTCCCAGCTCCACCTCTTCATCTCCATTCTCCACCCCAACCCCCCTCGCCCCATCCCAACTCTCTAGTCCACGAAAAACACCACGTGTGTCTGTAGCAAACTCAACTCTGGGTAGGAGCCGGTCGGAGCAGAAAAATCCTACATGTCTCTGATGGGAATCGAACCCACGACATCCCAGCCGGGAGTCCGCCCACGCTAACCACTTCGCCACGGCGACTGTTGGGCACGCTGCATCTTGTTCATCGTGTAATGACTGTTGTTTTACATCCTGACAACCACTGCACTGGTTATGTTCATCGTGTAATGACTGTTGTTTACAACCTGACAACCACTGCATTGGCTATTGTTCATCGTGTAATGACTGTTGTTTACAACCACTGCATGGCTATTGTTCATCGTTGTAATAACTGTTGATTACAACCACTGCACTGGCTACTGTTCATCGTGTAATAACTGTTGTTTACAACCACTACACTGACTATTGTTTATCGTGTAATGACTGTTTTTACTAACCTGACAACCACTACATTGGCTATTGTTCATCGTGTAATGACTGTTGTTTACATCCTGACAACCACTGATTGGCTATTGTTCATCGTGTAATGACTGTTGTTTACAACCTGACAACCACTGCATTTGGCTATTGTTCATCGTGATAATGACTGTTGTTTACAACCTGACAACCACTGCACTGGTTATTGTTCATCGTGTAATGACTGTTGTTTTACAACCACTGCATTGGCTATTGTTCATCGTGTAATAACTGTTGATTACAACCACTGCACTGGCTACTTTCATCGTGTAATAACTGGTTTGTTACAACCACTACCCTGACTATTGTTCATCGTGTAATGACTGTTGTTTTACAACCTGACAACCACTGCATTGCCTATTGTTTCATCGTGCAATGACTGTTGTTTACATACTGACAACCACTGCTTGCTATTGTTCATTGTGTAATGACTGTGGCTAATGCTCATCGTGTAATGACTGTTGTTTACAACCACTGAATTGGCTATTGTTCATCGTGTAATGACTATTGTTTAGAACCACTGCATTGGCTATTGTTTCATCGTGTAAGGACTGTTGTTTACATCCAGACAATCACTGCATTGGCTATTGTTCATCGTGTAATGACTTTTGTTTACAACCACTGAATTGGCTATTGTTCATTGTATAATGACTGTGTCTATTGCTCATCGTGTAATGGACTGTTGTTTACAACCACTGAATTGGGCTATTGTTCATTGTGTAATGACTGTTGTTTACGACCACTTGCATTGGCTATTGTTCATCGTGTAATGACTGTTGTTCACATGCTGACAACCACTGTATTGGCTATTGTTCATCATGTAATGACTGTTGTTTACATCCTGACAACCACTGCATTGGCTATTGTTCATCGTGTAATGACTGTTGTTTACATCCTGTCTAAACCACTGTATTGGCTATTGTTCATCGTGTAATGACTGCTGTTTACATCCTGACAACCACTGCATTGGCTATTGTTCATCGTGTAATGACTGTTGTTTACAACCACTGCATTGGCTATTGTTCATCATGTAATGACTGCTGTTTACATCCTGACAACCACTGAATTGGCTATTGTTCATTGTGGTAATGACTGTTGTTTACAACCACTGCATTGGCTATTGTTCATCGTGTAATGACTGTTGTTTACAACCACGCATTGGCTATTGTTCACGTGTAATGACTGTTGTTTACATCCTGACAACCCACTGCATTGGCTATTGTTCATCGTGTAATGACTGTTGTTTACA
>CM031627.1:47780417-47784152 GCA_018398815.1 Conus ventricosus
TATTTCGTACACTTGTCTCTCAAACGTTCAGATGTTTTCTGCACTGTTTTCAAACACGCGTTACTCGGCAAGTTGCTGGTGTGTTTGTTGGGCATTTTGGCTGTGCAAGCAGTGATGCTGTCGTCAGATTGGTCTGACAGTTAATTAACGTGTTACTTACCGCCTGCCGTGCTTATCGCTCGTGTTCCTCTCTGCTCCACACGTCCATTCTGCCTGACAGCGCGCACTGTTAGGGTTAACCAGAAACAATCGTCTTCTTCTGGCTGCCTGGTGAAATCCATCTACCACAGCTCTCCTTTGCCCGTCGACTGATTGTTCTGTACTCATACATCTCTGTGTCTGTCTGTTTGTATGTCTGTAGCTCTCTCTCTCTCCCCCCCCCTCTCTCTCTCTCTCTCTCTCTCTCTCTCCTCTCTCTCTCTCCGCGGTCAGATTATGTTAATTTGAAGCGACAAAAGAAACGTGAATTTGAACAAACAAAGATTAAAAAATTGAAAGACTCTATTAGTGATTCAAAATTATTTGGTCAACAATTAGAACAATTAACAGAAAAAGGATGACTTATAGCGATATAACTATAGAGCAGTGGTTTGAGCATTTCCGCAATATTTTTAATTACCCTGAGAATATAATTGAAAACAATGGAAGCGTTGATTTAGAAGCTGATGACTTTGAAGAGCCATTAATTTAATGATCCAATATCAAGAGAGGAAAATTGTTAACAGTATAAAAAATTTAAGATCCAGAAAGAGTGCAGGTCCGGACATGATCTTAGGAGAAATGCTAAAACATTCTAATACACTTGTAGTGGAATTTCTGATAGTTTTGTTTAACAAAGTTATTTGATGAAGGAATCTTCCCGCTAGACTGGGCTAAATCTATTATAATTCCATTGCACAAAAAAGGTGACATCAATAATCCAGACAATTACAGAGGCATTGCCCTTACCAGTATATTGGGAAAAGTTTATACAAATATTCTAAACAGGCGATTAACTAAATGGGCAGAAACAGAAGAAAAAATAATTGAGGAACAAGCAGGATTTAGATCAGGATATAGCACAATCGATCATATTTTTACGTTATTTTCTCTGGTTCAAAAATATCTCCTCAGACACAGCAAATTGTATATAGCATTCATAGATTTCCGTAAAGCGTTTGATTCTGTTAATAGAAACTTGCTGTGGACCACATTGCGCAAAGAGGGTGTAAATGGTAAAGTGTATAGGGCCCTTAGAAGTGTATACAACTCGGTGCTTGCTTACGTCCGAGATAGAGGTATGTGTTCTGACTTATTTGAATGTCCACGTGGAGTTAAACAAGGATGCCTGCTAAGTCCCCTGCTGTTCTCATTTTTTATCAATGAACTAGCTACGGAAGTAGTTAAAAAGGGAAAACATGGTGTTCAGTTAATCCAGGTGCTATTGATGTATTTCTGATGCTGTTTGCGGACGATGTTATTCTTCTAGCAGATACTACAGTGGGACTACAAAATCAATTAAATGCACTGAAAGAAGAAGCTGATAGATTAGAGCTTACAGTAAATCTGGACAAAACTAATGTTATCGTTTTCCGGAAGGGGGTCATCTTTCAGCCCACGAAAAGTGGTTTTATGGAAACAATGAGATTAGTGTATCAAATTCATATAAATATCTTGGTCTTTTCTTCACCACAAAGTTGAGCTTACAAAAGACATGGGTTGAAACTTATAGAAAAGGAAAAAAAGGCACGATAGAAATCTTAAGATCTTTAAAAAAATTAAATTGTATTGATTTCTCTCTTTTTTGGAAACTCTTTGACTCTCAGATTGAACCAATGTTAACATATGGTGCTGAAGTATGGGGTTTATTAAACAACAGTGAAATGGAGAAGGTTCATACATATGCAATCAAACGTTTTCTATCGGTACCATTGCATTCGCCAAACAAAATGTTATATGGTGAAATTGGTCGGTACCCCTTATATGTTAGAACCTACATAAAATGTATCAAATATGGCTTAGGTTACTACAGCTTCCAATAAAAGATTGTGCAAACAAGCTTATGAAATGATGTTGATTCAGATGGAAAATGGAAAGCAAAATTGGGCATATTCTGTAAAGAACGTGCTAGCTACTCATGGGTTCGGGATTGTTTGGATGTGTCAAGATGTTGGACATGAACAAGTGTTTTTGTCCGAATTTAAAGATCGGTTAATCTCGTCTTATAAACAAGACTGGCATTCTCATTTGGAAAATCGGACAAGTATACATGGTTCTTTTCTTTTAAGAATGTTTTTCAAACGGAAAATTATATAAGAGTTGTAAACAATAAATGGCACAGATCCATTTTCGCTCGATTTAGAACAAGAACATTAGGTTTACATGCAAATGTAAAATGGTTCTTGGCTGGTACATCTGATTCCCCTTGTCCCATGTGTGGTGCATCAACTGAAGATGAGACACATTTTCTATTCCATTGTAAACTTTACGAAGACATCAGGAAGAAATGTTCGGTTCTCAATATGGACTCTCCCAAGAATTTAGACATTGTCAGCATACTCTCAACAAATGACAAAAAAAACATTCGATCACTCGCTAGGTTTATTTCCCTTGCTTGGGACCGTCGGAATAAAAAGTTAATCCCAGAAATATAGATTTAAAATATCACAGTTATTCTTTTTAGTATAACAACCGGTAAAACAAATTATTATGATTTCTTTGATGTTTACGTTGAATGATCGATTTTCCTAATACAATTCCTATTAGTTTGTGATGTATCGCTAAATGTGGCACGATCAGTTCGTGCGCACGCTGATGCCTTTGTGTGAGTGTACGCATGTGCAAGCGGGTGGATGTATGTGTGTATGAGGGTGTGTGTGTACGCCTGCGAGAGTGAGCGTATTGTATGTGAGTGTTTACATATTTTGTGTATGCATATTTGTAAATTTGGTTTTCATTATGACATGTGATTGCATTCAAAATATTGCTTAATTTCTAAATGTTGAATGTAAAAGCCTAAATGAACCAGAACTGTTTCCCACACACTTTGTTGTATTTCTTCCCAGTTGTCGCTGAAATAATGGCGAAATGTTTATTATTCCCCCCATGCCAATAGGATTGTATAGTCAATGGCATTAAACCTTTTTCAGTGTCAGTGTCAGTGTCTCTCTCTCTCTCCTCTCTCTCCCTCCTACCCACCCCTACACGCCACACGTCTCATGCTACCAACAGCGCACGATGCCCCAGATCCCCCCTCCTCCCTCCCCCATTCACCCTCTCAGAATTCCCAAACCTCCCGTCAGGTTTACGCACTTCACTATCGTCTCCCCCCTCCCCCCTCCAGGAAGCCCCTCCACCACCATCCAGCTCACTTGTGCGTACACAGAGTGACCACGAGAACGTCCAGCCAGCCTCTCGCTCAACTAGGCCTACCCCAAATAACACCAACACTAGGCTTATTGACACATCCTTCCCCACCGCACCCTCCCCCCTCCAGCAAGATCCTCCAAGACCTCGCCGACCAGATGTGTGTACGAGCAGTGACAGCATCCCTGGTCCAGTCAGTCGTCTCCCAGACAACCGAAGTTACCGCCCGCTATGTGTTTCTGCCAGGTGAGAAGGCTCTTCCGCCATCTCCCTGTTCAACAGGTCTGTCCCCCCCACCTATGCCTGTTCCTCCACCCTTCAGTTACTTTCCGGACCATGTCTCCTTCACATCATCCATGGATGGCCACTCTTCCTCCACCTTCACTTCTC
>CM031627.1:47791896-47833163 GCA_018398815.1 Conus ventricosus
GTAGGTGCGGTCATGTGTTTTGAACACTGAGTATGCACTCATAGGGGGGGAGGAAGATCAGTTTTAGCCAGCAGATGGCCTAGAGACTCGAACCTGTCAGGACGCTGGTCCTCACTGCTGACCAGTCATTACCAGGTGAGCCATAGATAGTTGGGGAAAGCTACAGGGGAAAACTTAAAGAAAAGAGAAAGAAAGAATTCATAATTAAATTGGGAAGCAGGTTACTTACACGAACCTTTCGTGTTTCAGCCCTTCGCCCTTCACCCTTCACTTTTCACCCCGTGAGGTGGTTAAAGATGGCCATGGTGTGGGGAACACACCGGTAGTCAGCCCCAGCAATTAAAGACTCCAGGGAGAGGAGTTGGAACTCATCACCTCTCCAGTGACAGGAGAAGTCGAGGGAGAGGAATCGGAACTCGTATCTCCAGTGACGGAGAAATCAAGGGGGCGATACGATGTCTGAGAGAGACAGGGAATCATGACAGTATGGAGTCTTATATCTGATGCAGGCATGGCATCAATGATTACAGGAGTTATTTATTCTCCTGGTCTGGATTTTGGGCTAATGTAATGTGAAGGCCATGACTTTATAGAATCTGAATGAATTGGTTTATCTCTCAGTGTAAAGAGAGATACATGTATACAATCTGTTTATAAATTGTTTGATGTGATTTAGTAAAGTGTTTTCCCTGAAGGAGAGGGGGAGAAGAAAAACATTCGGTAGTGCGCCTTTTGGTTGATTGGAAAGATTGCGTGTGCGTATGGAGTAAATGCTGTCACGAATGCGTGTGTGCAAAAGTGACAGTGTGACAGTGGTGACCCCGACGTAGCTGCCGTTGTATTTGTTCCCCTGGAAAAAAAAAAAAAAAGAAAAGAAAGATTTTGATTTGTACCCCCAGAGGAAAGATTTGTATTTGTACCCTCGGGGTATGAAAAAAAAATTTTTGATTTGTACCCTCAAGGGTTTGAGGGAAGGAAAAAAAAAGAAAGTTTAATTATTTATTGTGTACTTGCATTTTTTTTCTGTTTATGTGTGTGAGTGAATTTATTTTCAGTGCGAGTGAGGACTTCTCTCTTATTTCTGACTCTGAGTTTTGCTAGTGGTTTTGTTTGTTTGTAAGTTCCTAATTTTTTTCCCCCGATCGGTGAGCCCCACCGCTTTTTGCTACCTTGAGCGACTAGTTCAAGAGTGGGAGCAGCCGTGATTTCCTATTTTGTCCTTTTCCCCGATCGGTGAGCCCCACTGCTTCTCGCTACATTGAGCGATTAGTTCGAGAGTGGGAGCAGCCGTGATCGCCCTTATTAGGTTTATTTTGTTGTTTTTTTTCTTTCTCTGTCCTATCGTTTCATTTCAAATAGTCCCCTAGAGAACAGATAAATGTCTGTTCAACCCCACTTGCTCAACCACCGAGTTTTTGGGCGAAAGTGGCCTAAAGCCGCCTTTTCCTGTGGCGGAAGAGAGAGAGAGAGAATCACCGGCAGACAGACAGACAGACAGAGAAGAGAGAGACAGAGAGAGAGACAGACAGACAGACAGAGAGGCGGGCAGACAGACACACACACACACACACACACTCTTTCTCTCTCTCAATTAAATGACATAAAAATCCGCACACTTCTTCTGACAATTTCCACCTACAAACTTTGTACACGGTGGCTGAAATCTGATCACTTAATTTACGGCTCGCGGCAGTTTGCACCTAGCCTGTCCTGTTTAAACGAAGCACACTCGGTCGGGTTGCAATGGGTTGCATCAGAAATTCGAGATTGCCACGTCGACAAACCAGATCGAGGCGTCACGCGACACAACTGGGGCCGTCATTGTTGTTTTGGGCACCACTCAAGAAGGCTGTGTGTTTCGTCGGCGCTCTGTTGTGACCACTGTGTTTTAATTGTGTTATTTTAAAATGGCTAAAACGTTACTGAAGAACAGGTTTGTTATTCGAGGCCATAAGTTTTATTTTAACTGCATGTTGTGAAACCGGAGAGATTGTTTTTTAGAAAACAAAAGTGAACTAATGCTTTGGAAATAAACGGCTATCTTAAAGGTTTGTTGGTTCAAGGAAATGAAACAAGATGTAGCTAGTTTTAATACGGTGTTTGACTATTGATGGTGATAAGTTTTATATTTTTAACATAAAATCCGCACACTTACTCTGACTAATTTCTAACCTACAAAACTATGTGTAGACACGAGGCCGAAACCTCCGCTTAATTTACGGCTAGCGAGACGCGCTACCTTCGTTCACATGGCAAGCGACCAAAAAATCAATAAAGCGAGAGACTGGGCTTGCCAGGTGAGGGGTGGGGGTGAGGGGGGTGTATTCATTTCAGGTTGACAGCGCGCCAGGTGTCGTTAGCGCTACGGGTTGTATTGTTCTTAGTTTGTATTAGACTTGATTGATTGTTAACTACAGATTTAGTGTTCATGTGGCAGGCTGATCTGTGTATTAAGATGTGTATACTTTTCTACTTTTCTAATTCTAACCAGTTCATCTGCCTTCAAGTGTGCCCTTATGCAACTGAATGGCGATTTTTTAATGTTCTGGCAAACAAACTAGATAGGGTTAGGCACGCACGCGCGCACTTATGAGAGAGAGGGACAGACAGACAGACAGACAGACAGAGAGAGTCATGCGCGCAACACACACACACACCACACATGGGCACAGACAGACACTCATACACGCGCGCGCGCGCGCCTCACACCTGCCGACAAACTGAGAGGCTAAAAAATCAATACTGCTGCCCCGCTCCTCTCACCCACATATTACATCAGCCAGCGCTGCCACGCGGGCAGTGTTGGCAGGGAACTGCTGCGAGACGGCTTTGCCTCTTATCAAATCAAGTGCCGAGCTTAAATCACGTGACACTTTGTGTTGTGCTCACATACACAGCCGCCGCCATTTTAAATTCGACCGGCGGGCTGTAAAGACGTTTCAGAGAGAACTTGTGTGTGTTAAAAACATGGCGAGTCAGGAAGTGATGTTTCAATGTTTTCTGCCAGTGCTGGAAGTGACACTAATATTACTCAAGAATGGATGAAGTGTTGTTATCTTCGCAAGGAAAACTTTCCGATCAACAGACCGATCTTGTGAAAAAATACATTGTTTATCATGAGGCCATGGCAAGTTTTTGACAAAGAAATTGAGTGGCGAGCCTTGTTCTCCTCCCTCAAAGCCAAAGGAAGCATTTTCGTTTTTGTTTCCTTAACAAAAAACGGAACTCTCAGTTGAAGATCTTGACAATATTTGAAAACACAGCTTTGTGAGCTGCCTTCTGATCCATTTGATGAAACCAAAACCTTTGAAACTGTTCAGAAATGACCCCCATCTTACACCGGGCTTGTTACCAGTGAAGATGACGAAAGGAAATCTCTTTCTCAGGCTCTTTTTTTAGGGCATTGGCTTCAGAAAGCAAAGACAATTTTGAAACAGTCAAAAACAAAAAACTGGGAGTCTTATCTGAAAGAAGATTTGCTGGTTGATTTAACTCGTGCAAGAAGACTAATTGAAGTGTCATTTTGTTTCTATTCTTATCCAAAATTTCACAAACTCGCGATTTCTTTCATGAGTTATACAACAAACGAAAACTCATTCTGAAATACATACAATCCAACCCCAACTTTTAAAGCATTCTGGCATGATACACATGACGTGTTAGAACCTGCATGGCAGGAGTAATTGAGCCACTTCCACAGCCAGTTTTACTACCGCTGGCCTGGCATTTTGCCAGCATTGATCCGGCTAGAAAGCACCAAGCAATACTGGGTCAATCAGGCGAGCTCGCCTGATTGACCTAGAAAGCGCACGAGCCACGCTGTCGGGTTGGTTTAGAGGCAGGGTTGTGTGGCGTTTAGCAACAGTGCGCGCGGGCCTACCACTGACGTGGCTCTAAATATAGTAACGATCATGCATGTACGGTTTCAAAAATAGTAAATGACGTGGCTCTAAATATAGTAACGATCATGCATGTACGTTTGCTGCCATATGACATTTGCGCCTGCCCTGCTTCGGCTGTTTGATTGTTTAAAAACGCAGTGTGCCTGGTAACGATTTTTGAATGTTCTGGCAAACAAACTAGATAGGGTTAGGCCTTGTGTGTTTGTTGTTTGTTTGTGTTTGTTGTTTGTTTGTGTGTGGTTTTGTCCTACCCCACGCACGCACGTCCCCCCCCACCCCACCCCACGCACGCACGTCCCCAACCCCCACCCACGCACGCACGTCCCTCCACCCCACCCCCCTGTGTACACCACACACACTCCCACCCCAAGTCACCCCAAGTTCTTATTAAGGTTTTAATTAAGTTACTTCAAGTTCTTAATAAGTTCTTGATTAAGTTTTTAATTAAGTTCTTGATCAAGTTCTTAATAAGTTCTTGATTAAGTCATCCTTTAAGTACAACCAAGTTCTTATTAAGTTATCTTATAATTATCAAAAAAATACAAGCTATGTATTTATCTTAAATAGTAGATGTCTAATATAGTACACACACGCCTCAAAAAACGTGTCATCGTTGAGGATGTCTTGCTCAGCGTTCTCTGCATAGATCTTAATGAAGTTTTTACATCCGAAGCAACCGCATTGATTACAATTCTGGTCTATGGAAATGTCTTTTATAGACTCCATGTCTTTATTTATTGACTTCATCATTTTATAATACGCCATGATCTATTTTTATAAAAAAATTTAAAATATTATTCCATTTGAAATGGATCAAAATGATGCTTTGTTATTGGCGGTTTTGGCGTGCAGTTGTCTTTTTCTGCATTTAATGGTTCAGATTTTTTTGATTGCTTTTGTTTCTGCTGTCTTTCTTTATATATTTTTATAACCATAATAACTGCCCAGCAGCAGCAAGGGCGCCAAAAATGACAACAGTTTTAAGTTCAATATTCCATGAAGACTTTGGGGCCCTTGAATCACATGGAGTTTTTATAGCTGGCATTGAATCAACTTGTTCTGGCGTTGGCGGTGTTATGTTTCATAATGCTGTAACATTAATTTTTTTGTCTGTTCCACTCTGCTAATTTTTTTCCTGCTTCAACACGCCCAGGATTTTAATGGCCTCCACCTGGTTCAGTGTTTTCTGATGATTTTCTAGCTTGGTTACTTTTCTCCACCTGATCAGTGTTTTCTGGTTCTGCTGATTTTCCAGATCGTTCATTTTGAAGGGAAACAAAATCTATATGATTAAAAGTTATTAATCCCATGATTAATGGCGATAACAATGTTCCAAATCTATAGTATAAATCACAGCTAGAGACTCTAATGACTTTGTTAAAACTGGATCTTGCGTTAAATCATACGTAAGATCTTGTTCAGAATCAATGGGAGCAAATCTACTGACTAGTTTAGTGTACAAACTAAGAACCGTTTGCCCCACACTTTTCACCATTCTAGACCCAGCTGCGCTTCATACCTGTTATGATACTTTATAATGTCTTGCGGCGACATCTGTTGAATCTGTTCAATGCTGAATTCAGTTCGAGGAACTGTTTGTTTTTCCACATGCTGCCAAAGAATACAGCCTCTCCTTTTTGGGCATAATAGCTTGATCATCAACTTGGTCATTCATAAGTTCGGGAAGGTTTAGGCCGCCTTGTAGCTGTAGTAGATCATCACTGTTCATGTTTTTTAATAATTATAATTATTTTATTTTATAAATAGCACCGAAAAAACTGTTGCTAACCTTGTATACCATTCTGCTGTTATTGGAGGCCTAAGTGTAGGATACTCAATGCTCCGTAAAAGCTTGTTAAGAATTAAACCAGCAGATCTTGGCAAACTGACTTTGAGGATTCAGCAAGCTGATTGCTATCATTGCAGCTTCGGTTGCTACGAAAGATTTTCTAGTTAAGCAAGGAATAATTCCAGACAATATAAATATGTAAGAAAAAATTACATTTATAAAAAATGGCTTCACTGGCATAATGATAGGCGGCGCTGTGGTGAATGCGCTTGCTTTTAGTGGCAGTAATTCGCATTTAGTAAACTGGGGAATGGCGGCGAGAGAAAAAGACATAACAAAGCTATGGAGGAACTAGCAGCTGCACAAAACGCCTATGAAAGGCAGAGACTTGAGCAGTTAGATTTATTAATGACACACTGAAAAGACAGGGGCATGCAGCTTACACATTTAAAAATGTTGATCAAGCAATAAAACAATATTATCTTGTAACAGGCAAACCAATCGAGACATTGCCCCCACCAAATTCAGTGACTTTTATCAACCATCAGAAAAACAAAAGATGCAAGAAATCGGGTTTATTGTCGTTGGTATGACCGTTGTGTATTTTGTTGCACATAATATTGGCTGAATAAAAAAATGAACAAATCTATTATTCGCCCAAAGGATATTGGAAGGGCATCACAGCAATTAAAAAGCTAAGCCAAGCGGCAGGAGTCAGTGAACAAACAGCAAAAGAATGGTTATCTAAACAAGCGATTTGGCAAATTTATTTACCTGCACCTAGGCGAATACAGAGACCACACTTTGTCAATACAACTCCAAACGACACCCATCAAATGGATCTTCTATATTTACCCTCTGATAGGATTAGACGAAAAAGATTTAAGTACGCACTCACAGTCATTGACATGGCTTCAAGATACAAAGATGCGGAGCCATTAACACAAAAGAGTGCTTCTGCTGTTGCTGTTGCTATACAACTGATATACCAACGAGGGCCACTACTTATCCTCGCATGATTCAAGTGATGATGGAAAAAGAATTAAAGGCCAAGTGAATCAATTATTGTTAAAACACAGAGTTACTATTAGAAGAGGCATTCCGGGTGTTCACAGATCACAGGCTTTAGTTGAAAACTTTAACAAACAGTTAGCCGAAAGACTTTTTTCCTACCAGTATCACGAGAGCTGATTGACAATTCTCGCAACACAGAATGGGTTAGAAGACTGCCCTCAGTTTTGCGCGCAATGAATAATGAAGAATTTAAAGGGCTAAAACCAGTACAGCAATCAAAAGAAAAACAATAAATGTTGCTGAAGACTCCAGTACACCCGCAACTATTACCGTTTGGTTTAAAAGTAAGGTACCTTTATTTACCGGGGGAAGCAGAAGGGGACACTCGCATCAGGGCAACTGATCCGGTTTGGAGTGTTGATCCATATGAAATAAAAAGAATTGTAAAAATGAATCCGCCCGTGTATTATTTACGAGAAACTGACACAACAAAAACAACCAGCTCCTCAAAGATCTTTTGTGAAAGAAGAACTGCAGATAATTTCGCCAGACACAGTACCGCTTTAATTAATTTACGGTTCTCCAGTGCCCAATTGCATATGAAAAACTCTGGATTAACAAACACACGTTTTGTGTTTGTTCTATCTAACGACTTCTTTGTTACAACTGTTGTGTTGATCTCATGTAGATTAGATCGCAGTTTTACGTTGTCATGATGAAAAGTCTTATTGCCAAACATGCTTCTTTGTAGTTGTCATGTGATATGTTTTGACTGCACAACGCTGCGAGATATTCCTTTGCTTCTTAATGATTTTCTCCTGGCTCGAATACTGTACATTTTTGACCTTAACCCCCACATACTCCTTGATCACCTTTCCAGATAATTCATCCTTCATCTTTCCTAAAACCTTCTTGTTAGTAATTGAATGCAAAGGCGAATCTTTAGGGTAATCAGATGTATCATACCATCCTGCATGCCCTTTAGCCACTTCCATTTCCATGTCTTTATAGATGTCTTCAGTGGGGATATCTATAACAAAACTATCTGTATCTGTGTAAAGTACTCTGACTCAGGATACGAGGGCTTAAAGTAGTCATAAAGAAATTCTAACATCAAAAGCTTTGATAATTCTAAAACAGTAAACCCAATAAATACAGGTTTGTCCAATTTGACTTTCTTTTTTTTCATCATTATGCCAAAAAGGTGATCATGAAATCTCTTGAAGTCCTGATAATTAGGTTTTGAAGTCAGCTTAATTGCTTCGTTCTCTTTGGTGACTAATCTAACATCTTTGCGCTTGTGCGGATTCTCCATAGTCTTTCCAAAACAGCTGTTGTTCATCAGCTTGAAAAAGTCTTTTTCTGAAGCATCTGTGGATTTAGTTCTGAGGTCAGTGTTCTTCATGATGTTGGTTTCATGAACTGTTCTTGATCAAAAGCAATTATGCGATGGACAGCTGTTAACTTTAAACCATGTCTTAAATAAAATTGTAGAAGTCTGTAATGACAGACATAATTTTTTTTTGCCTCGAAGATTAGGCACAAGTTTAGGTGGTTCTCTTGGATCCATCTTTAGACTTTCTGCTGCTAATGGATAGTCATTATGCAGGTCATGGAGTTCATGAGGATATTCTAAGTCAACTTCTAGAATGAAACCACGCTGTTGATCAGGCGTTAAACTGCCCAACCACTTTAATGCTTTTTGATATTATTCGTACCTGTGTACATTTTAAAGTTGCGTAATGGAAGCGATTGCGCCATTGCCAACCATACAGATTGTTTGCATCTAAATACATAGATAGTTAGACCTTTTACTTGGATCATAGTCGTCCAAGTATTTGTTGTTTGCTTACAGTAATGATGCGACGCCATACTAATTCCTCCACGCAATCCGTTTTCAATCATCTGGATCATTGGTAAATCCGACATAAATCAATCTGTACTCCAGTAAACTTTAAGAAAGCATCCCAACTCATCCCGGGGCGCAGAAATGTAATGCGCAGGATCCAAACTGTAATGTTTCATGCAGGTCTTCCTATAATTTTTCAAAGACGTCCGCCAACAAACATACATCTGCCATCAAGTAGGAGTCATGATAGTCTCCCATCGTTTTACACTCTAACTTTGCCACGCATCTTGAGCATGCTGGTAATCAGAGTCACTGATGTCCTTTCCTCTAAGACTAGAAAGAACGCGCCTTTAGGAGGAAGTGTGTCTTCGTCAAACCTTTCCCAACTGTTCATGTACTCATAAGGGTAAACGCCCTTTCTAACAAGAGTTGGATCAAAATATTCTTCCGTTATTGGGCAGGACTTTAAGGACATAGCCAGTGACTCTAATGATCCCATCAGTGTTGCATAGAGTCGTAGAAAGACTGTTATTTAAAGTGAAACACATGTACTTTTCTGATGACTGTGCAATGCATGCTACCCTGAAGGCATCGTCCACTGCTTTCATTATAAGGTGGGAGTCATAACCTCGCAAGTTGTGAAAGAATACAGGCAGCTTCCTGTCTTTGGATCAAACTTTAGTTGAAGATTGCATTTACTGTGCGCTGCACCTCTAAACTTCCCACTAATGTGATCATGGTCTCTTACTGTGGGTTTACACTCTTGGGCGTTAGCTCTAAACCGCAAATCCAACAATGCGTGGCTGAGTCATACTGTTGTTGGTCTTCAGGCGCCATTATGATTTCAGATAAGTTTAGATTATTAGAACAGGCGTTACGCACTTGCTGCATGCGTTTTAAGAATGTTTCTGCAGCATCTGGTCCTCTATATAATTCTGGCTCTGAATAAACGCCATACCGACCTAACAATAATGAAGGCAAATGAACAAATCTGATGATTACTCATTAAGACTGTTTTTCGAAGTTTTTGTGGTGCTGGCCCTTCATAAGGAACAATAAGCGACTCGAAGTCTGCGTAAACTACGTATGGACTTGTTTGCAGCCGTTTCCAGTTCTTAAAACTAACTTTAGATCCTGGAGGGGGCGTAGTTAGTTCTGTCTTACAGTCTACAGAACTTTTACAATGTTTTATATGTTCACTTGCGGCTTGCACAGATGGAATTCTTGTTAAACATTTTCTGCAGAATTCTTGTATGTTAGTGTTTTTTGAAGTATGCGCTAATAATCTGCTCATTGTGCGTATCAATGTGTAATGGGGCAGCCCTGCTGGCGAAAACATTAGGAGTAAGTCCACATGACTTTTGGCTGGTTCGCCTATTGTTGGACTGTTCTTGGACACTTTAATTGGCACCAAATTTGTTTCCTCATCCATGTGTATACATTAACAGTTATGGGTTGTTTTGTTCTTCAAACTGATCATTTGGTCTACACTAACAGGAAAGGATATCATTGAAGTTAAGATCTTTGGCGTATTGCCGATAGTTAGTCACTCTCTCTGCGTGTTCGCGGACATGATGCAGCCTTGCAAGAACGCACCACATGAAACATTTGTTGTCTGAATTTTTTATGTTTAAAACTGCTCTCTTTAAAACCAACTCCCGAGGTAGCGGAATGTAAGCCTTGCCTACAATCGGTGCATACTTAGCCTGTTTTAATCTAATCTCTAAGACTTCGCCCTTGACCAACCAGAGCCTCTCATTTTGGCTTCTTCAGCCGCAGCGTCAAACTGTGCAAGCAGTTCGTCTGCCCAACCGGGTGTTAAGTCATTAGAGGAAAGAATAGTCTGTTGTTTAGTCGAGACCCAGACTTCTAAATTTTCTTCATTTATTGTTACATAGTCGATTAAAACAGACTAACATTACTTTAAACCGGGGGGTCTATTGTTAGGTTGCCTGGAACTTGAGAAATAGCATGAACAACACTTGCCTGTACGTTTGTTGGGTCAATGACTTCTAAATCAATATCATTCAGTGCTCTTGATAAACGCTCTCTCTCGAGCATTCCTTCAAACAATTCGTCTTGTCCTTCATATATCTTAGCCATGCTGTCCTTCTTTTCTAAGCCAAAATATTTATTTAAATTAAAAAAAAATACTTAATCAGAACCAATATCAACGGTCTTTTTGCGCTTGGACTCATAAACTAAAGTATAAACACCCTTCGGTGTTGTTAATGTGAGCTGTTTAGAACAGAGTTTAATGTCTCGTTTACTTTTTTAAGCATTCCTTTTTTATCTGCTCGGGGTCTGGCTGTTGAGAAAAACTTGTCCTCGCCTTTCTTTGAAGATCAAACTTTTGTCTTTTGTAGTCATCAAATCGGCCTGTAAACGATTAAATTCTTCATCCGTGATGTTTGAGTCAACTAGCGCTTTATTTATTGTCAGTTTAAACGAGCTAAGTTTAGCTGTTATTAGTTGAACCATAGCTGTGTGCTTTTGGAGTTTAGTTTTTATTTTTTGCTAGCGGCACCTACAGCTAATGAACACAGGCCGAGAGCTAAAGACAAACCTCCTAGAGGTAAAGCTGCGGGTGCGCCTATGCCCGTTGCTAAGAGACCAACACTCGTTCCTGCTGATAGAGCACTTATAGTCGATGCTCCAGTATTAACATAAGTAACAGCATTAAAGGCAGCAGAATACCTTCGTTTGGTTTTGCTGTATTTTGAAAGGTCTTGCTCTAGTACTTGCTGCATTTGCGTAATGTTTGTTAATCTAAAGGTTTTTATGTTAGGGGTTTCTACTATCTCTTCTTTTGGCGGCGCTGTAGGCACATTTGGATAAACTTGAACAGACATGCTTTTTATAAAAATAAAAATAATTTAGTATTGTATATCTTTTAATCTGTTATTTTCAATATTCAGCTGCGCATCATATATTAAAAACAAATGTACATTTAAGCGGTTTATCGGCTTCTTCTTCTTTATCATTTTGAATGTTTATTACGTCTCTCACAGCTCTCCCGCTTCCATGCAACTGATTATCCTCTGTTGACCTTAGGTCAATCATAAACCGTATTTTGTTGTTAAATAATCATCAAGCCTAACATTGTGAAGATGTAAATCTTTAGACACAAGGTCTGCTGTTAGACTTCTACCCCTCCACCCCCAAACAATTTTTTCTATTTCGTCAAATGATGATAAGGTCTAAGCCCGCTAGCGTAGATTTGGTTAGGACTACCATCAATTGTACATTGCACTTTCGCTATTTTAGATAAAAAACTTTTCACTTGCTCTTTTGAACGGTTCTTCATCTTCACACAGCAATAAAATACCTTTAAGCGATCTTGCTGCGACACTAAACTAAAATTTCATATAGTGTCTGCCCTGCTTCTGGGATATGTTGTATGATGAATCACTCTTTCGTAATTATTGATAATTTTGACTGATATTGTTGCTCAATCAGCCTTGCTAAATTAGGGTTGCTAACAACGTCAACTCTAACGAGATGTCAGAAATGCTGTACATTGCTTTCGTGTCTGTTGATCTGATAACACGTTTGTATTCGTTAAAATGTTAGTTCATATGACAGTCTGTCTTTTAATGCTCCTTGAAGTATGGCGCATGCGCTTTTAACAACTCAAAATCTAAGGGAATGGAAAAGCGATTTCCATACGCAAACTTTACGGCTACATACTTTTTGCCGTCTTTAGTATCTTCAGCGCCTATTCTATGTTTTAGTGCTTCTTCATTTTCGATTCCTTGAAACGCAAGATCAGCCCTTTCATTCCCGGTTAGCCATAGATCAGAATAGGTTAAAATATGTCTGCATTGTGTAAAGAAAATATTTCTTGCCCTCAAGTTTTATAGAAATTTTTCTACAATTGCCCGCCCCAAATTCTGGACAACTGTCCTGTTTGTGTCTGTTGTTGAATCGAGTACTATTTTGAAAGTAAGACGCGCAGAGCCTGGCACAATCACTTCATCTGCTCCTAGGTCCGGAAATTTGACAGTAAGAATTTGATCTGCATCAATAGTAGTGGATTATTTGGAACAGTAATATTCCGTTTATTTCCCTTCACGCCAAAGGGTTCTTTCAGTCTTCTATGCGGGTCAAGAATCGAGCCATATGCATGTAACATTTTTTATAAAACAAAATAAAAAAATTAATTATTAAAGAAACATGGCAGGCATTGAAGATGAAGATTATGATGTTTTGATCGTGGAGACGACATGAGTGATTCCCCTTGGGAGCGGCATCGCTCGGGGCTCTCATTGCATGATGAATTCAGCAGAAATCGGGAGTACATTACCAACAAGTCGGTATAAATTAACAGAAAGTAAGGTCAGATCATTATACCAAAGTTTAGGCCAAGAACCTCCCGAATTTATAGACCCTAATGATTTTGAAGTAAAAGATAACCATTTGTTTGTGAGGAGCGACAAGGACAACTTGTTCAGCTTACAACTAAAAAAGACCCATCAAAGTTTTTAGCCGTGGGCTCAATTAGAAATAGACTCCCTGCGAGCGTACAAAATCGCCTTGGCCTTGTTAGGCCAAATTAAGGGCGGAGGCAGTTGCTAAACTTCAAAACACACTGCAAGAACTCCCAACAGATAACCAATGCAAAACATGGAACTAAAGAATTAAATCAATCAGCAGGTGAATTAATAAATGTAATAGAAGCAGAATCCAGTTTTTCAGAAGAAACAGCGTTAAAGACTATACACGACTCGCCGCTACCCATGCGAGAAATAGCGGCCCTTGATCGTACTTTAAGAACCATCAGAGGCGAATTAACAAACAATTTAGCAAAACTAGGTGAACTAGATGAGCAATATAAGAAGAGAAAAAGAAAAACTCGTTGAGGCTGATGACGCCAACTTAGGGCATGATATTAAAGAAAGAATAACCCAAAGACTAAAAGATCTTGAACAAGAAAGATCAGCAAGACTAGAAGTGCTAACTACTAACCGAGACCAATTACGAACTCAAGTGAATAGAATAAGAGAAACTATCCGAAAAATTTTATATGAAGACACAACGCTAGCAGAACGAATCCGAACACTGTTTAGAGAGCAAGGAGTCACATTAGTAAGCGTATAACAGCCTTAGGATTTGCAATAAGCACGCTGGTGTTGGCTATTACAGGCGGCGGTGGAGGTCAAAGTCCAGTGCCTCCGCCGCCATCGCCTGATAAATCATGGGTTAAAAAACAGCTTGATCATCTTGCAAGTTTATAAAAAATTAGCTGGTAAAGCCGTGAACGCTTTACCAGGAATATGGGGAGTATTGTCAGCTGGCTTTTGTCTACTGCAAGCAAAGTAGTTGGCTTTATGGCCGAGCACTTATGGGCATTAGTTCTCTTAATAGTTGGGTTAATATTTAGTAAAATAAAGACCGAGTAATCCTAGGCCAGTTAATCCAAGAACAAGCGCTGTCTTTTCATATTCATGGTCATCGCGAACAGAGTCCGCGAGCTTTGCTGAGTCTTCAATGGCCTTGGGCTTTGGGCCGCGGGGGATTGGATGACTTATTCTTGGGCGTTCTTTTACTGCTTGCAATATTACTGGCTCAGAATTTATGTCGTTTTTTCCCAACCTTCTGTTCATTGCCTGCTATAAGAATTTCATTATTATAGTTTATTATTGTTCCTATCTGGAGCCTAAGGTCAGAAGGCAGCATGTATAAACCAGTGCCAACTGCAAAGTCTACTTTCGATCTTGCGTATTGTAAAACATTTTGGTACCTTTTAATACTTGAAGGCAAATTAACAGTAGAATTAATGGCGTCCTCTAAATTTGCTAAGTATTGTTTTTGCGCGTCAAAGCCAGTAGAAGATCAGTTATGCTTGATCTTGCCTGTGCTTGCGACCCTAGCAAACACCAAACGTAGTACGAATAGAGTCGTTTATTCGTTCTTATTCCCGCCTAGTTAGGCCCTTAGAAGTGTCTAAGATAAATGTTGTCCATGCTGTTTTATGCTCTTGCTCTATGGACCCGAGGTGAAAAGCTGTTGCGCTTGAAGAGAAAGATGTTAAGGAGGATTCCAGTCAAATTTAAACTTCTGTGCATGCCCCAAAAATAAGGGGTGCCTAGACCATGATTAAGATCCAACTTTTGTCTAAAGTCCGTCTTGGTGTTAATATTGAATTCGTTACAGATCCTTTCAAAAGCCTTCATGTCTATTATGTTGCTGAATGGATTAAACGGTTTGTCATTTGGTAATGGCGCTCGCAGTTCAGTCAAAATACGCCTAAAGGTGTAATAAAAATGAAATCTGTACACTGACCTCACCAAAGGATCAGGATGATTTAAGTGATCAGCATACGACACTCCACACCCAGTTGATGCACAAAACACAGCAAAGTTTAACTGGTTTCTGATAAAACTGCATCGGATGACTAAACCACGCTTTCGCGATGTAGTCTTTTTAATAGGGGGGTTAAGATATCTGTTTAATGGCGTACTCACCTTTTTATGAAAAGCGACAGTTGGGTCACAGAAATGTCGAGGGTGTCAGTTGTTATATTTTTAAGATTGTAGTGCGGCCCAACAGAATATTTTGCATCAGTATATTTGAATGCACTCATTTTTAATTTGTTTTAAAAAATGTTTGTAACAATAACAACTCAAGACCGCCCTTCGTTTTTAGAACATGCTATTGATAACAATTGCGGGCCAAAACGGTCGCGCTCCATGAAATATTTTACAAAGTCGTATGGTTTAATATAACTAAGCCAAGGGGAATAATAAGATTTACAAAATATGAAAGGAGAACAAACGACGTTAAACAGTTAACAATACCTGATGGTTATTACGGTTTTGCTCACTAAAAGAGCAATGAGTAACTTAGACATTACTCTTAAAACTTAACAATGCAAATCTAAAAAACAATATTAACATTCAAACCTGAAGAAGCAAATACGATTTTGATAAAGAGCTAGCTAAAATGCTAGGCTTTACAACTAGCAATCTACCCACTCATAGTTTTAGTGTTTCGCCAGATGAAACTACGTTTGAGGGGGAAAGTCCGCTCAATCTTGCATTACATTCATTACTTATGTTCATTTAGATGAGCTAAGCACTGATGAAAACTTATATGATGGAAGGCCCTCAACTGTTTTAAGACCTCTGCCGTCAGGGAAAGCTGCATATTGCGATTATGAAATTATACAATTCCCTAATTTACAGTTTAAAAGATTAGTTTGTGGGGAGGTCGGATCATTTAATATAAAAATCAAAGACAAAACGGGGAAAGTCGTAAAATGTGATAACCTGCACATTGTTTTGGAAATAAAATAATACGCTACTAAAAAATAATGTCGCGTGGGCCAGAAGAACCAGGAGTTACATTAGCGCCTGTGAGGTGTATAACCTTAGAATTAAAAGACCTTGCAGACGTTGCGGACTTTGAACAGAACGGTGAGATAGGCACTTTGTATGGGTTTGAGTACATAAAGATGGTGATTATAAACGCAAAGAGGTTAGCGACAGTAAAAAGTTTCCTAAACTAGACAGCTGCGCAATCTAGAGGCAAATAATGTTGGCCAGTATGAATATAAAATAGTTCGAAAACCTGACCTCAAATGGCACTTAGAACATATTTAGAATGGGAAATAAAATTTGAATTCATAAGCCATTTACATATTTTAGCCGCCAAAAAAGTTTCAGAAAAGCATTCAACTCTGGCCCTTTACATGTAAGTCTTATGCCAGAGGACAATAGTCAGAAAGAGATTGAAATAAAGCCGTATGGGAATAAACAGTACATCTCCACAGAAGAGAATCAGTTTTGAAAGATGCTTCTACAAAATTACAGTTCATTCCGCAATGAAATTAGGAGACACGTTCTACAATGATATTTGAAATTTCTGTCTTAAAAGATGTAAAGAGGGATGGGGTTGTGGGCATTAGTGACGTCCTTCTAAAAGGAATTCTAATTAGCTGGCAAAACTTAGACGTTGAAAACTTAAAGTTACCGTCGCATTCTTCACAATGGCGAGGATATTAAGGTCATAACAACAAGCAACAAATCAATATTAGTCTAAATAGAAACAATCTTACAGAACTGAATTGGATTAATCTTACGCATTTAGGCCTCATAGGGTTTTATTACACTGAACAAGTTTTGACAGAGGTATGATAAAAACAATAACTGGATTAGATTAAGTTCTGTTATAAAACTATGGAGCAGTTAAACTTTATGACAAAAACCCTCATTGTTCATTGATTTGTGGACAGACTGGTTGTGGAAAAACAATATTTATCCTCAACCTGTTACAAACAGTTTATCGTTATAATTTTGATCATATTGTGATTTTCTGCCCAACACTTAAATGAACAAAGCATATCATAATAGAAGGTTTATTATGGACAGATGATGACATATATTTAGTTGATCCTAGCAATAAACTGAGTGAGTGTTTAGAACAGTTTTATAGACTGTTTGAAGGAACGCAAACACTATTTATTATAGATGACTGTTCAGCAGAAAGAGACATAGTTAAAAAGAGAAACACTTGTCGAACTAGCTTTCAGCGGAAGACATGCTGGGATAAGTGTGTGGATTTTATGCCAGAAATATAACTCGGTTTAAAAGACTTTAGAGAACAGTTAAAGACTGTAGTTCTATTTCACATGAAAGACAAAGACTCATTTGAAGAATGTTTGCGCGAAAATGATGTTATTGAAAACGACCAAGAAAAACATAGGATTAACAAAAACTAAAATCTGAAAAGTTTAGTAAATTAGTATTAAAAACGGTAACCCTGCACAGTATGTTTGTTTTGTAGATAATCGTTATTTTTTGGTTATTGACGTCTTACTTGCCAGAGAACAGTAATATGCGCTTGCGTGTGTGGTGTGTCTGCCCGCCTCTCTGTCTGCTGTCTGTCTCTCTCTCTGTCTCTCTCTTCTCTGTCTGTCTGTCTGTCTGCCGGTGATTCTCTCTCTCTCTCTTCCGCCACAGGAAAAGGCGGCTTTAGCCACTTTCGCCCAAAAACTCGGTGGTTGAGCAAGTGGGTTGAACAGACATTTATCTGTTCTCTCCCCTTTTCCCAGAGTTTGAACCGACCTTGTCTCCTTCAACAGGACAGAGGTTGACAAGTGCAGGAAGACTCCTCCTAATAAATTATTCTATTGTTTTTTTGGTGTTGTGAGATTTGCGTTTGGGTGAATGTACATTTATTTATTGATTGTTTATCATTTTGTATTGTAGTGTTGTGTATACTGTGTATGATTGTTTTCCCGTCTCCAGTTTCACGGGAGACAGTGACCACTAGGGTGCTGTCTGAGGACTTCTTTTTCTGTTCTTGATTTCATTCTCACTGTTCCATCCTGTATTTATTTCATTCCTTTTCACCCCCTTTTTCAAAATCTCTACACTTCTTTACAATAAGCGCCTATCTAGTTTTCTTCAACATTTTCATCTTTTAGGTAGGATTTCCGCTAGTTTGTGTTTCTTCCCTCTTTTTAATTGTTTGTGATTCCATTTGTTTTGTAAATTTATATTCATTTCTCGTATAAGGCGATACATCTGTTTTGTAAATTCATTTGAAAGTAAGTAAGAAAGACTGACAACAAGAACATTTAAGAACTAAAACTTTATAAAGAATTTATTTTCAGAAAACTTTATTGTGTTTTTTTCCTTTCTTAGGAAGAAACAGATTAGCATTGAACGTCAATTTTTTTAAATTACAAATTGATACTGTTTTCGAGAACAAATACTTCTGGAAAAATACATTCCTTGTGTTTTCATATCTACCTTGTTTTATTAAGGTGTTTTCTGTTTATACCGGAAATTGAATTCTTTATTGATATATTATAATTACGTTTTGTGAAACATATAGCACCATCATATATCGCCTTATTTTATTCATACTTAGAGATTGTTTTGTGTTTTATATCTGTTGACGGTCATAATGGATGATTTTGATAAATATGTTCAACAAGCGGAACGCTTGGGTTTGATGGAGAAAACTTACTAACTATGTGCAACAATGCATAGAGAGGGCAGACAGCTAAAGAGAGAGAAGAAAATCAAGGAAACTAGAAAGTGAAGAAAGGAAACTAGTTTGAAGATAAAAGACTACAGAGGGAAGCTGAAATTGAAGAAAAAAGACTACAGAGGGAAGCTGAAGATAAAGAACGTCAATTTAAGTTGAGGCAGTTAGAACTAGAGACTGATGCTGAAATTAAAAGATTACAGGCATCGGGAGAACCTCCACCAGTTCCACCAGTCGGTTCCGCAACCGCGCCTCAACCAAAAACGGCGTATATTCCAAAGTTACCGCCTTTCGAGGAAAAAACGGATGACATCGATAGTTTTCTTTTCCGATTTGAAAGTCCGCAACGTCTTGTGGTTGGCCAAAGAAAAAGTGGACATTGTATATAGCGTCGTTGTTTAAGAGTAGCGCTTTGACACTGTACCACACACTCGCGGCGAAAGAAAATTTAACTTGGGATCAGTTGAAAGAAGAACTCCTCAAGAAATTTCAATGTCTGCCGATCGTTTTCGCGAACGTTTCCGTTCTGTGCGCCCTGACAAAGGAGAATCGTTTTCCGTCGTTTCTAATTCGTATGAGTCATTGTTTAGATCGATGGATCGATTTATCAAAAACGAACAAACTTTTCAATCACTGCGAGATCTCCTTCTTAGAGAACAACTTTTCCAGAGCGTGAGCAAAGATCTGGCCACTTTCCTAAAGAAAGGCATTTGAAAGCGTTGAGGAAATGTGTCAATGGCTGATCAGTATTGTATCGCTCACCCAGATAAGGGCGTGGCTAGGAAAGGAAAATTTTCCATCTTTGAGTCTCATGCGTCATGTACTATCCCATCGGGACAGGGAAATTACAGGAAAGGAAATCGTGGGTCATTTCTGGGTCCTCAAGGATATACTTATCCTAGGAACGGACAGGGATCTTTCTGCGGTTCGAGTGACTTTCGTCAGTACCAGTACTCACCGCCGGAAAAACCCGTTGCTCCTCAGCAAACGTTCCGAGGTTCGTGGACAACGACCACTGCGTAGCCCTTTTGGGCCAGTTCGTGGACAGAACAGAAGTTCACAAAATCAGTCAGCTGCCAATCAGACAATGCGATGTTTCTTTTGTGACTGCAAGTTCATTTGAAAAAGAATTGCCTTTCAAACCAAATGATTCAAAATCCGCATTAGTCTCCACTGATTGTGAAGAAGCCTTGTTTTGGCACCACATCAATCGGTTGATGGACTGATGTTAGAAACGGAGCCATCAACGGATTGCAGGCTTCGGTTTTGCGAGACACTGGGTGCACCACCGCTGGTGTAAGAAAATCTTTCGTGCTTCAAAACCAGTATCTCAACACTGTCCAAAGTGTAGGTCGTTTGGAGGCAAGATTGAAACGTTTCCGCTGGCGAAAATTCGGTCGATACACGTACTACTCCGGATTTCTTACCGCCTGTGTTATTGATAACCCAGTCTGCGACTTGATCTTGGGCAATTTGCCAGGTGTCGCTACAGTACATGGTGGTGCTGGAGGATCGTTCGTTCCTTGTCTTGTGAGTACCAGATCAGACATCATAGAGCAGGGAAAGCTAAAAAGCTGCTAAAAGTCTCAAAACTGGATGAACTCCAGATTACCCCAGATGATCTAAAAGAAATGCAGGGAAAAGACGAGACGCTGACGACAATACTTTCTTGCTGCTAAACAGACTGTCACTCATTACGGATTTTCGACATTTTTCAAGTCTTACGGCGTACGGCAAAAACCTTACGTATTTTCCACCAAAAAAAATCTGTTGCGATGGTTGTTGGAGCTTTTGTTTAATCGCGCGGTAACTGCATTGTGCAATCAGTGGAAGTTATAGTCTAGACGCATGCGCAAGCATTCTACCAACACTTCCTTCACTTACGTGTGTCAAACTAAAAACGTTCGACAGCATGGCTTCAAAACCTCCGGCTAAAAAACCGAAGCTCTACTTCGGTCGCTACCAAACTGAGTGGGAGACAGAAAAGGAGTTTCAAAAGTTAATCACAAGTTCCGAGGAGGGGAAGGATATGCATACTGCAATGCGGGCAGAAAATCAGTGAAAGTGTCGGCGTCAGGTCGTGTCGATGTGGTTCATCATTTCCAAAGTGAAACGCATAAGCGTTCTGTGCAAAAGTTCAAACAACACGTGCCTATTGACCAACAATTTCGACAGCAAATTAAGAAAGCGAACACCGACGAACAAATCACAGAGGCAGAACTGCTTTTTTGCAAGTTCCTTGCCGAACCAACTTGCCGTCAACAACTGCTGACCATTTCACAGATCTAGTCAGAAAGATGTTCCCGGACTCGAAAGCGGCTGCAGCTTTTGCTTGCAAACGGACCAAAGCCACTCAGATCGTGAAGAGATGCCTTTCAGTTGAGCTAACAACTCCTATTCTCAACAGCTGTAGGAATGGGCCGTTTTCATTGCTGATCGACGAAAGCAATGACAAAAACTTTGAAAAAAGCCTAGTGGTGCTGGTTCGGCTCTTTGATTTGGAGTCTGGGACAAACACCAGGATACTGGACCTTCCAGTGCTTTCTGGGGGAACTGCACAGGACGTGTTTTCTGCTGTTGCTTCAGTCATTGAGTAAAGTGTAATATACTGTTGTTCTCATGTTGTTATTGTTTTTTTCCTTGACTTGACTATTCATTCTTTTCGTTTCTCTCTCTCTCTCTCTCTCTCTCTCTTCTCTCTCTCTCTCTCCTCTCCTCTCTCTCTCTCTCTCTCTTTTTTCTGAAATGTAGCAATGAACTGTTTTACCACGATCAAATCCAATATTTAGCTTAATTGTTTCATCACTGTTTGCTCTCTCTGAGCTCTCTCTCTCTCTGGGTGGGTGGGGCGGCCACTGTGGGGGAGAGGATGGGGGGTTTTCTCATTGTTCATATATTTCACTTGTGTGTGTGTGTGTGTGTGTGTGTGTGAGTGTGTGTGGTGTGTGTGTGTGTGTGTGTGTGTGTGTGTGTGTGTGTGTGTGTGTGTGTGTGCGCGTAATAAGAGAGAGAAGGCTGCTTACAACATAAGTAACATCTCTCTCTCTTATGAAATAGAGACAGAAGGCTGCTTACAACATATAAGTAACATTGTTTTGTTATTCAACAGAGGGCAGAATATTCCTTGGGAGAACATGGTGGGTTTCACCAGTGACAACTGCAATGTGATGATGGGCAAGCACAATTCTGTCCTGTCACGCCTGCGGGAGAAGAACCCGGACATCTTCACTTTGGGCTGCATCTGTCATCTGGCAAACCTGTGTGTAAAAGCTGCTGTCAAGGGGATGTCTGTTCCAGTAGATGACATCTTCATCGACATCTACTACTTCTTTGAGCACAGGTATGTGGAGATGATAACGGCAAAGTTCCAGATTCAAATCTAACAGTAACACATGGCTCTTTTTTTCAGTGATATAGGTGAATTACCAGTCTAGACTAAGCAGAGAGCTGTAATTAAATACAATACTGACCTGTATGTGGATGGGTGATCACTGACTTGTGTGTTTGTCACTGTGTGTGGTGTGTTGTTTTGAAGCTGATTGTATGGTTGCATTATGTGTGCTGTAATGTATTATGTGTAGTGCAGTTGTAAGTGAATAGATTTTATTTAATGTTTTATACAAGTTTTTGCACTGTATGTATGTGTGTTTGTGTGTGTGTGTGTGTGTGTGTGTGTGTGTGTGTGGTGTGTTGTGTGTGCAGCTCCAAGAGGAGGACAGAGTTTAAAGAGTTTCAGCTCTTCACAGAGGTGGAGGAGAGGGACATCCTCAAGCACTGCCCTACCAGGTGGCTCAGTTTGGAGAGGTGGTAAACAGAATGCTGCAGCAGTACCCTGCCCTCCTAAGCTACTTTAGCAGCCATCCTGAGTGTGAAAGGCCAGGTAAGATGAGAAGGATACTGGCTCATCTGGAGGACCCCCTGACCAAACTGACTCTCTCCTTTCTGAAGTTCATCCTACCACTGCTCAATGACTTCAACAAGGTTTTCCAAGCTGATGAGTCCAAGGTTGGCCTGCTGATCCAGAAATGACCAGGCTACTCAAGAAGTTGCTATGCAAGTTTGTTAAGATGCAGCTGATCAAGACCATACCACTGACTGACATTGACTTTGCCAGCCTTGAGAACCAGCTGGCTGATGATGTGATAGCTGTGGGAATGGACTGTCGTGGCATCTTGGAAGACAGCGAGATTGTTCAGCCATTCAGCACAAATTTGTGGCTGATGTGCGCACATTCTATGTTGCATGTGTCACAAAGATGCTACAGAAATTTCCCTTTAAGTGTGACATTCTGAGCAAACTGCAGATTTTGGATGTCAGCAAGAGGGAAGATGAGGACTATTCTTCTATTGTTGCCCTGGCATCCAAGTTTGCTCCTGGTGTTGATCAGAGAAGTTGAAGGAAGAATGGGAGGACTTTCAGCTGATGGGGGAAGATGAGGTGGTGGTTTTTGACCAGGAAGGCAGAACGAAGAAATTGGATGTTGTGTGGAGACAGATATTAAATACTAAGACAGGCTTTGGAGAAGAAAGGTTTCCTTTGTTAGAGAAGGTGATGCCTGCCCTGCTCTGTCTTCCCCACAGCAATGCTGACAGTGAGAGAGTTTTCTCCATGGTGAGAAAAATCCACACTGAGGCAAGAAGCAGCTTGGCCCCTGACACTCTGCTTTTTTGCAGATAAAATTGAACTCAGACACATGTTGCCATGATTTTAAAGTCACACCTGGGATGATGGACAAAGCAAAGTGCTGTACTGATCAGTACAACAAGGAGCACAACTGACACTGTCTGGTCTTGTTGATTCATTGTGGTAAGAAGTTTCTGTCTTGCTTAGTGTAGCCGCAAGGATTTTGCTTTTCATGGAATTTAAAATTGGAGTCAAATCATTGCTGAGTTGTGGTATTGTGTTCATCAAAAGTGAGTTAAACAGTTCCTAGCGTGTATAAAATGTCACAGTGTGTTTGTATGTGTGTGTGTGTGGTGTGTGTGTTACAGTGTATGCATGTTTGGCATGGTTTGTTTTTCTTAATGTTACAATTTTCTATATTCATGGGTTTCGTATGGTTTTTGGTTAAAACTTATGGTCAGACGATAAAAATCTTATGACAAGAGCCTAGAATAGCTTGACAGGTATGTCACGGACATACCAACGGACAAACCAACGTACATACTGGACTCTGACATTCTCTACAGGTGTGTACCTGGACAGGACAACAAACAATTTTGTGTTCCAAAGCCACTTAGAGAGACAGTACTACACACGGTCATGATGCATTGTTCGCTGGTCACGTGGAATCAAAAGAACAATAAAGAGAGTTCTTGATTCTTTTTATTGGCCAGGTGTCACAAAGAAAGTTACAGAATACTGCCGCTCGTGTGACATCTGCCAAAAGACATCTCAGAAAGGTCGCGTCCCATGTGCACCTTTGCACAAAATGCCTCTCATTTCCGTTCCATTTCGGAAGGTGGCTATTGTCTTGTTGGGCCTTTACCACTGTCTTCTTCCGGATATCGCTATATCTTAACTTTGGTGGATACAGCGACAAGGTATCCAGAAGCGATTCCACTGAAGAAAATTGATACAGTGTCTGTCGCTGAAGCCCTACTTGCGATTTTTTCCAGAGTGGGTCTTCCAGACGAAATTTCTCTCGGATTGTGGAACGCAATTCATTTCCGATCTCATGAGAGAAATTTACAGACTGTTGTCAGTCTCTTCCATTTCAACAACGCCATATCATCCCCAATCTAATGGCATGGTTGAACGTTTCAATGGAACGTTAAAGTCCATGTTGAGAAAGGTTGCAAGGCAGGAACCCCATGAATGGGATCGTTTCATACCAGCTTTGCTTTTCGCATACACGGAAATGCCGAACGAAACGCTGGGATTCTCACCATTTGAGCTTCTTTTCGGACACTCGCCAAGGGGTCCTTTGGATCTACTGATGACACAATGGACGAAAAAGACGGACATACCTGACAGTAAAACTGTTTACCAATACGTTTATGAACTGCATAATCGTTTGAAGGATGCATGTGAGCTTGCTCAACAGTCAGCTGATAGAAAAACAGATGTGTACAAGGTCTTTGCAGACAGAAAAGCAAAGGCACGTTCCTTCAGTGTAGGGATAAGTCCTTGTACTACTCACTGATGAACATAACAAGCTTCATGTTATGTGGAAGGGTCCTTTTCAGGTGGTCAAAAAAACTTTCTGCAGTTAATTATAAGATCAAAATGGCAAACACTGAGAAGGTATTCCACGTGAACATGTTGAAGAAGTATGTTGAACGTACAAATGTTGCCATCAACCAGTCAGTTGAATGGATATGTCCTATGTCAGAAACTGATGTCAACATGACAGATATTATCAGTGATGATTTTGTACCCAATGTAACGTACAGGGACAGATCAAAGGTTGTGAAAACAGCAAATGTAGGAGTATTAACATCTACCAGTGCAGATGATGTTGTACCCTTCCTACTCTGTCTATCAAAGGTGAAACCTATGACGATGTGGTTCTGTCGAATGATTTGTCTGCAAGTCAAACAGAACAGCTCAAAGACATTTTGAAAGACTTCCAGGATGTGTTGACAGATTCCCCAGGCACAGTGACTGGTATTGAACCCCATAGTATTCAGTTAACTACTGAAATACCAGTGCGAACCAGACCATACCCTTCCGTTTGCAAAAAAGAGGTTGTCAAGAGAGAAATCAAAGTAATGCTGGATTTAAAAGGGTCATAGAACCTTCTACATCTCCGTACAGCTCACCAGTTGTATTGGTGGACAAACCTGATGGCTCGGTGCGGTTCTGCATCGATTACAGGAAATTAAATATGATCACTGTGTTCGAGGCCGAGCCCATCCCAGACATTGAAGAACTTCTGTGTCAGCTCTCGGGGGGAAAATTATTTTGTGAAAGTAGACTTGACTACAGGATACTGGCAGATTCCAATGGCTGAAGCTGATAAGGAAAAGACAGCATTTCAAACACCTTTTGGTCTTTTCCAATGGACGAAAATGCCATTCGGTTTGCAAATGCCCCAGCTTCTTTTGCTAGAATGATGCGAGCCCTGAAACTCCATGAATGGGGTTTGCAGTCAGTTTTTTTGACGACATTTTGTTGGCTGCAAAGTCATGGAGTGACCTCCTTTCTAACTTACGAGCAGTTTTTTCCAGACTCAGAAGTTTTGGTTTGACTGCTAGACCATCGAAATTCGTGCAGGTTTTCAAACTCTCGAGTTTTTGGGTCACATTATTTCAGTGGGGAAAATGATGCCAGAAGGAAAGAAAGTGGAAAAGATTTTATCTTTACACAAACCCACTACAAAGAAACAGATTCAGGTCACTCATCGGATTGTGTGTCTTACTATAGACGATATGTACCCCACTTTGCGTCCCTGACGGCCCCTTTGACTGAACTGACGAAAGGGACGAGAAACAAAAGTATTGTGTGGTCTGATGAGTGCCAGAAGGCTTTGGAGTGTGTTCAGAACACCCTCAACTCTTTTCCCTTTTCTTTTGTTACCCTCCCTCTCAGAAGACTTTATTTTGAGAACCGATGCCAGTTCCAAAGGAATGGGAGCGGTACTGTTGCAGGAAAAAGTGCTTTGTTGCATCCCGTGCAATACGCCAGTAAAACGTTCTCAAAGACACAGGAGAAATACTCCACTATTGAGAGAGAGTGCTTGGCTATTGTATGGGCATGTGAGAAGTTCGCCAGGTTCTTGACTGGAAGAAAGTTTCGGTTACAGACTGACCATAGGGCCCTTGACGTTCTTGCAATCGTCAAAAACTAAGAACAGCAGATTATTAAGGTGGTCTTTGGCATTGCAGGAATTCCAGTTTACTATTGAACCAGTGCCTGGAACACTAAATGTCATGGCAGATTTATTGTCACGTGTATGAATATTCATGGACAAATGTAACTGTCTTCAAGGGAAAGACTATTCCCGTTTTTTGTCTTTCTTTATGATTACGGTGTGTTTCACATTTGACAGGGCATTGTATGCTACTGACTGTTTAATCAAGTGGTATTTATGCTTAATTTGCTTGTTGAAGTGACTATATGTTTTACAAGCAAAAACTACTTGATGTTGATGTATTACATATCTATTCTTTGCTTTATTCTTTCGTAAAGAATGAAAAAATCATCATGTACTATTTAAGTCTAACTTGCTTGTGAAGATAAATATATATATGTATGTGTGATAGAGCAAATAACTCTTTAGAAATGTATATACACATGTTTTGATTGTGCAGTGAGACAACCTATTGTTTTCATTAGTTCATTTTCAACAATGGAAAATATGTTTCACTTTTCAATGGACTATAACATTACATGTGGGGAAAAAACTATGTTTAAACTATGTTTATTTTGTTTACATGTCTATTGAGAAACATTTACACTTAGAAATATTATCATTTCATGAGGGTTTTGTAACATATGATGTAGACAAAGATCAAGGGAAAATATGTGCTTCACATCTTAATATATAAACACAATTTGTACTTTGAATTGTTAATATCCCTAATTGTTTTGTCTATGTAATTTGTGAAATGTATTTTGTGAGATGTGTTGATCAATTATGAATTTTTTTTTTTGAAAGACTGAAAGTTTGAAATATGCTATTTATGGTGTATCACGATGATTGATTCTATACGTTGATTGTTAATTTGGTGAATCATGTGTGATGGATACACATTTTGAGATTCATGGCTGAAGATGAGTTTTAAGTGAAGTTGTATATCCTTTAAAAAAAAATTTCTGGAGAAAATTTTTCACCCCAGGATGGGGGGTGTCATGTGACGTAGCCTCACATCAGGCATGTGACGCTCCATCATGTAGTTAGTGATATGAATCATTTCCCCATGCCACAACTAAAAGGAAGAATATTCATGTGGCTTGACTAGTGTAGCGGACGTCCCCAAATAATGGTGAGAAAGACTCATTAAAAAGAAGGGTGGTATTGGGTGAAAGTGACCACTGAGAGATAGTTTAACAAGGGCTGGTAAGGTGCTGGTTATGTGTTTTGAACACTGAGTATGCACTCACTAGGAGGAGGGAGGAAAGAATCAGTTTTAGCCCAGTAGATGGCCTAGAGACTCGAACCTGTCAGGACGCTGGTCCTCACTGCTGACCAGTCATTACCAGGTGAGCCATAGATAGTTGGGGAAAGCTACAGGGGGAAACGTAAAGAAAAGAGAAAGAAAGAATTCATAATTAAATTGGGAAGCAGGTTACTTACATGAACCTTATTCGTGTTTCAGCCCTTCGCCCTTCACCCTTCACTTTTCACCCAGTGAGGTGGTTAAAGATGGCCATGGTGTGGGGAACACACCGTAGTCAGCCCAGCAATTAAAGACTCCAGGGAGAGGAGTTGGAACTCATCACCTCTCCAGTGACAGGATAAGTCGAGGGAGAGGAGTCGGAACTGTATCTCCAGTGACGGGAGAAATCAAGGGGGCGATACGATGTCTGAGAGAGACAGGGAATCATGACAGTATGGAGTCTTATATCTGATGCAGGAATGGCATCAATGATTACAGGAGGTATTTATTCTCCTGGTCTGGATTTTGGGCTAATGTAATGTGAAGGCATGACTTTATAGAATCTTGAATGAATTGGTTTTATCTCTCAGTGTAAAGAGAATACTGTATACAATCTGTTTATAACTTGTTTGATGTGATTTAGTAAAGTGTTTTTTCCCTGAAGGGGAGGGGGAGAAGAAAAAACATTCGGTAGTGCGCCTTTTGGTTGATTGGAAAGATTGCGTGTGCGTATGAGTAAATGCTGTCATGAATGCGTGTGTGCAAAGGTGACAGTTTTGACACTCTCTCTCTCTCTCTCTCTCTCTCTCTCTACTCTCTCTCTCTCTCTCTCTCTCTTGAACGATAACAGAGGAATCCTAGTCATTAGTCAGCTGCAGTGATGATTTATTAACATCCGACAATTACCTGAGTAAGATCCCCAACATCCCCAAATGTTTCAGAGTAGCATCCCAAACACCCCGTGACCACAAATACCGTCGTGTGATAGTTCTATGGCCTTCACAACACAAAACCGTTGTGTGATAGTTCTATGACCTTCACACACAAAACGTCGTGTGATAGTTCTATGACCTTCACAACACAAAACCGTTGTGTGATAGTTCTATAGACCTTCACAACACAAAACCGTTGTGTGATAGTTCTATGACCTTCACAACACAAAACCGTTGTGTGATAGTGTCTCAAAACTCAGAGGAGGTGGTGCAGCATATAATTATGATGGCTGTTCGGTACGCAGTGACACCTCCGTGATGAAACTGAAATGAAGAGAGGAAAGGAGGAGGCGGGAGAGGGATGGGGCCGATAGGGGAAAGGGGAGGGAGTGCGAGCAAATACAGGACTATAGTATGGTGGCGTAGTGCAGCTGTGTGTGTGTGTGTGTGTGTGTGTGTGTGTGTGTGTATGGGTGTGCATGGGTGCGTGCGTGTGTGTGTGTGTGTGTGTGTGTGTGGTGTGTGTGTGTGTGTGTGTGTGTGCAAGTGTGCGTGTGTGTGTGTGTTGTTGTTGCTGCTGTTGTTAGTCTGTTTAACGTCTGTTCACTAAAAGTGATGTTAGGCGGTATGAAAGGATGGGGGGGAAGGGAAGGGATAGGGGGGGTGGGAAGGAGTTGACTGCATGTAAAATGATATGAACGCACGTGTGTGTGTTTGTGTGTGTGTGTCGGTATTTGCATGAGTGTGTACATAATCACACGCATGTGCTGAGCCTGTGTCGTGGCTTGTGACGTCGTGGCATTATACCCAAGTGTGGATAACTCAATGGGAATACCTGCTGTTGACATTCTTTTGAGAAAGTATAGGTGTAACTTAGAAACATCAAGGGTAGCTAGATAGAAGCTCTGAAGATTGTATTAGAAAAATAATGCCTGCTCATACACAGTTGACACCAACAGAACAACTTTGATAGACCTGATAAAAGAACAGCAATGGGCCCATGTGACGAGATGGAGTATGTGTACAGGTGGGTCCTCGAGGGGAAGGACCGGGGGTAATTTCTCAATGGGAATTATCTTACCATTTCACCTACACCCTCTCTCTTACTAGTGGTGGAAGGAGCAACTTTACGGTATAGTCATCAAAGAAATTTTTATTTAATTCCGGGACTGGGTAAAATACGGGACAGTGGCTCTGAGATAGTTTTCCTTAGGCTTGTACTCTTATAAGTACTTGTAGCTCCGAGAGACAGAGTTGAAGAGAGAAGTTCAAACATTCAACATTTGATTGAACACAGAGAACTGACACAAGTTAAATGCACTTTCACACATCAACTTTTATTGTTTACACATTGGTAAGTATTGGCATGTCAACTCTGAATAGGCTAGGGTTTACTTCTCATTGGACTACCACAATGAGGGGTCCTCCCTCACTCCTACTTTGCTCCCTTGCACTCAGTGCAGCAAGTTTAGGTTGGCATATCGGGTTCTGTCCAAGTTACACTGAATGTATATAGTTATTATACATCCACTTCGCTTGCAAATCACCCAGTGTTGTAGCCAAAGTGGTACTCATAGACAGGTTCTCCCTATGTCATCATAAAGTGAGGGCAAGGGTCTGATTTGAGTCCAGGTGGTAAGCTAACTTAGCTTTGCTTCGGAGAGGGTAGTTGATCTCTCCTGTGGTTGGTGACTGCCCCGCTGGTGTAGATTGGAGGTCTGGTATCGCCCTGGTGTTGGGCGAAGTCCCCGCATCTGGTACCGCCGCAATGTGTAGTGTGACTAGGATAGGGTGACCAGGATAGCCTGACCAGGATCCCAGTTCTGCGATAAAGAGAACTTGGTCTGTAGGTGAGAATCTGATGGTGGTTTGTCGAGTGCTCACATTTACCCTGGTTTACTTTCAGCACAGGTGTGAGACTCAGCCAGCAAAGTATTCTCTATGGTAGAGTTTCTGCTATAACTATTAATCTCCACTTTTGTTTAAAGACTAAGTTTAGCTTACAAAAGGGTAGGAGACAGTAATATAATGTTACATAGTTTCAGTCAAACAACTCTTCTATGTTTCTTATGAATTAAATCACACTGACTTGGGCTACTCTTGAGTCCAAGTACACATGTGGTGTAGACTTAAAGTCATACACTATAAATCATTCCAACAATCACCAGTATTTATAAATCAGGGTAGCAGTTCTTAATCTAGCACAGGCATACTGTTTTCCTGACCAAAAATTAATCATTCAATTATTATCTTAACAGACAGAATTGCCTACTGGCAAAAGTCAGGGTAAACACAAAGAACAATGGTCAGATAGTTAACAAAGAATCATAACCACTGGGAGAGAGCTTTTGCCATATGAGGGCAAGCAAACTCCTACACATAATAATCATTCATCAGTTTGATACATGTTGCTAAGCATTTGTACAAATTTACAATGTTAATGCACACAGCATACATAAAATCAATACATAGATTCGAAAAGGTAAAACAGAGTTCCAACTCTCTTTTCCTGGGAATGAACAGTGAATGACTGTAGATCAACGAGGGTACTGAGGTTTTCTCACGCCTCTCTAGTTGTCTCTTTGTTTTCCCTCCGGTCTGGTCTACAGGCAGTCTTGAGGGGTCAGTAAAGGTGCCCTGTGCGGCTAGTATATATGTATTCTAACTCCGGAATTCGATTTTGACAACCTGTCACTCAACCATCAGGGGTGAGAGGGGGAGGGATCTAGTCTTATCACTAGTCGCCTCGGGGACCGTTTGAACCTAATCGGCCCGGCTCACGAACATCCACGGCCAGTTTAATTTATGCGTCCGTCTAGATGGTAGAAAGAAACTCGTGGAGAGCGTGGCAGCAGAGAGTCCTCAGAAGAGAAGCCCCCTTCAAGCAAGTGTGTTCGGGCCCTTATCTCCTGACACTACTAGGGGGTTGGCCACACCCGGTTCATGACTCCGGGTGTCCCTCTGCTGCCCTTTTTTTTTCCCCATCTTGGGACGAGCCATGGCTGGGATTCGAACCCATGACCCTCTGGACATGCTCATTTTCTACTTAATGACTCGCGCTTTAACCACTGAGCCACAGGGACACCTGATATTTGTAGGGAAATTAAGCCTTATGAAGTTCCCTTTTGTTCCTCCTTGACCAGATCCAGCTTGAACCCCTCTCTGCCGCTTCTGCCATTGCTTTCAGGGCTCTGGTTTTTTCCTTCCCTGCAACTGAGAGCTGTTTCATGAGGCTGTATGCAGACGTTCCTACAAATCCCTAGCTCCAATTTCTGCAGTGAGGACTTTGACCTGATAGCCTTCTCTCCTCAGGCTGTTTGCCAGATCAGCATACGTTTCAGTCTTGTAGATTTGAGCTGCCTCCATTCTGTTCTCATATGGCACCGTGAGCTCGATCATGATCAGCTGCTTGGTTGACTGAGAGTGGACTACTATGTCTGGTCTCATGCCACTCTTGCTGATGATCTCTGGGTGACTCTTCCATTCTGGAGGTCTGCAGTGCACTCCCAGTCATCTGCCCATCCAGCAGACTCTGCCTGCATTGTTTCGAGTGGCACTGTTGTTCTTGGCCATGATTTGCTGCCTCCTGCCGTGAAGAATGTTGCGGGTGCTTTTGGAGTCCTGATTCTCCCTTTTGTGGTGTTGGTACTAGCCCAGACTACTTGTACAATCTCTTGAGCACTTGGTTGTGCCTCCATGTGTACCTTCCTTGAGCCAGGGCTACTTTACATGAGCTTAGAACATGCTCCACTGTTTGTTTTCATGGCAGAGGGGGCATGCAGGATCGTCTGTTTTCCCCCACTTCACCAGGTTTGCATTTTAGGGAGAAGGTCATATGCAGATCTGAGAATTGAAGCTGATCCTGAGAGGGGCCATGTGCCAAATGTCATTCCAAGTTAGACTTCTTTGGAGTGCATTCTCCACGTTGTCCATTGCCCTTGCTGGCTCTGCTGGACTGCTTTTGGAGTCTTTTTTGGTCTTCTTCTTTTCTCATCTCCTGAATCATCATGTCTCTTTTGGCTTTTCCTTTGGCTTTGACCACCATTCAGTTTTGGTCACCCCCATCCTTGTCTGTTGGTCTGTGTGTGTCCTGTTATTTCTGATCTTGAGACTTTCTTTTGCAGAATCATCGCCTCTTGAACTTTCCATTTCTGCCTGTCTTCAGCTGGGGCTTGATTGCTTCTACACCTTGTCTCCTGAGCCTCCAGCATGCTTTGAAGTCTGATCTTCCCTGCTTTGTATTCCTCCAGGATGGATTTCAGTGGTAGTTTGAGCTTTGCTTGGCGACAGTACAGCGCGATGTCAGTCAGACAGGGTGGGACACCAAGCCATTTCCTTGTGAACTTGTTGATTTTGGCTTCCATTGCCTCCACTGTGCTGGTGCAGATGTCGTATATCATCAGAGGCCATAGGAGCTTTGGTATCAGCATGAACTGCAGACACCAGACCTTGTATTTGCCAGGGAGCCCACACTGGTCAATGGTCTCCAAGCCTTCTTCCGCCATCTGCTTGGTTTCTTTTGCTCTTTGTGTGTCTTTCAGCGTATCATCATACCATCTTCCAAGGCTCTTCACTGGTTCTTCTGTGACTGTTGGAATGGCCTGGTTGGCAACACTGAAGACCACAGATTCGGCCACTTTTCCTTTCCTCAGTGAGAGACTCCGTGATTTCTTTGGCTTGAACTTCATTCTGGATGAGGCAACTATGTCGTCCAGCTTTCCAGCACATGACGTGTCTCGTCTTCTCTGGATGTAATCACTGTAGTGTCATCCATGAAGGCCTTGAGAGGAGGCATCTTGTATCCATCGCCAAGGTCTGTTTGTCTCGCGTTGTTTGTTGCTGCTTTCAAGATGAGTTCCATTGCCAGCACGAACAGTATCGGGGAAATTGCACAGCCCATTGCAATGCCCACTTCCAAGTTGATCCAATCAGTTGTGTACTCCTTGGTAGAGAACCGCATTGAGAAGCCATTGAAGTACTTCTTGAGCATGTCGCGGATGTTCTTTGGCACATGGTACATCTCAAGAGCCAACTGTATCATCTCATGGGGCACAGATCCATATGCGTTTGCCAGATCAAGCCACACTACGTCCAGGTCTCTCTTTTCTGTTTTTGCTTTTTGGATTGCGTCCCAGATCATTGTGGCGTGTTCTACACAGCCAGCCACCCCTGGGATGCCACCTTTCTGGACTGACAAATCCAAGTACTTGTTTTCCATCAGGTACTTGGTCAGCCTTGCTGCCATGACAGAGAAGAAGATTTTCCCTTCGACGTTCAGTAGTGATATTGGCCTGAACTGGCTGATGTCACTTGAGTTTTGCTCTTTGGGGATGTACACACCATCTGCCGTCATCCACTGGCCGCTGATCTTCTGGTTTCTCCAAGCCGATCGCAGCAGCCTGTGGAGCCACTCCAGCACCTTGGGACATTTCTTGTAAAGCTGGTAAGGTATTCCGTTTGGCCCTGGTGATGATTTGGCTCTGGCTTTGTCGACCACTTTCTTGATTTCCGCCAATGTTGGAGGCTTGCCATTGAACTGTTCCTCAGGGTTGGTTGGCCACACCAGACCTTGAATGTCGAGTGGTGCTTTGCTCTGTGAGTCAGAGTATGTTTTCCTCAGATGCTGCTCAAGAACTCCTTTGTCCACACTTAGGGTCCCAGATTTTGGCTGCTCAAACAGTGTTCTGGCAAACTGGAAGGGGTCTCTGAAGAAGCGCTCTTGTGTCTTCTTCTTTTTGCTCTTCCTCTTCCTCGCAGATTCCGCTTTGCTGAGGGCGCTGTGTTTTTCTTTCAGGTCTTCCCACAGTTTTTCCAAGCCTTGTTTTTCAGCTGGCAGTGCGGTCTTCATTTGCTTCTTGAGGTTGTTCTTTTGGACTCTGATCTTGTCCATCTTTTCTTGGCGTCTGGATTTCTTTGGAGGTGTTTTCTCTTTGGGTAGTTTTACTCCATAGGCGTCTCTACATGTGGCATACACAATGTCCCCATATGTGGCTAGTTTGTGTTCCAGGGTGCTTTTCCCTATCAGTGCATCGAGTCTTTGGACGATTTTTGCATCCAGTTTCTCCCAATCTTCAGTTTCGTTTGCTCGTGGCAGGTTGAGTTTCAGGCGCCTGGCATCGAGGGCCTGTGCAAATTCCTCATCCGACCAACAGCGGGTTTTAAAACCTGGCCTTGGTCTTCCGACGTCTTATCTGCTGATGCAGTGCGCTGCTGCTCATTCAGATGAGTCTTCACACATCCCATCTTGTCTGTGGATCTTCATGCCACGGGTGGTAGCGAAACGCTTTCCACAGACACATGGATATTCCATTTGGTCCATGTTCATAGTCCGTTTGGGATTTGCAGTCGTGATTGGTTGAGCACCGATGGATTCATCATTCTCTCCCCCTTTCGGTGAATCCTGGAGCATCTTTTCCTTTTTTTTTTTAGTAGCCACATGTTTAAGGCAAAGGGGGGGAGCCAGCCCACAGACCCCTTGGTTCTGGTCTTTCCCAGTGTCCTCCGGTCTTTCCCGACGTCCTCCGGCCTATTCCCGGAAGTCATTGGTTTACCCATGCTCAGTAGAAAGAAACTCGTGGAGAGCGTGGCAGCAGAGAGTCCTCAGAAGAGAAGCCCCCTTCAAGCAAGTGTTTCGGCCCTTATCTCCTGACACTCTAGGGGGGTTGGGCCACACCCGGTTCATGACTCCGGGTGTCCCTCTGCTGCCCTTTTTTTTCCCCCATCTTGGGACGAGCCATGGCTGGGATTCGAACCCATGACCCTCTGGACATGCTCATTTTCTACTTAGTGACTCGCGCTTTAACCACTGAGCCACAGGGACACCTGATATTTGTAGGGAAATTAAGCCTTATGAAGTTCACTTTTGTTCCTCCTTGACCCGATCCAGCTTGAACACCTCTCTGCCGCTTCTGCCATTGCTTTCAGGGATGCATACTATCGTGATGTACGCTACAGTTCAGCCAGTGCACGAACTGTAGAAATGAGGGGGGGGGGGGGGAGGTTTAGCGGTGGTGGCGGAGTGCCGAGCGGCAACATGCCTTTGTGTCGACTACGGCCACACGTGAACTCAGGTGGAGGGGGGGGGGGGGGGGAGTGGTTGGGGAGAGCACGGCGGCGGCGTCGTGCCTTTGATTTCACGGGATAGAAGGGAAGGGGAGGGGGTGAAGATAGCGCCGGGGAAGGGGGGTGGGGTGGTGGTGGTGAGATGGGCAATTGCCACAATGAAAATTGAAATCTCCGCGTCGTTCGCTACTCACCATGCGGGGTGAAGGAGGGTTGGGGGAGGGGGGTAGGTCAACAAGAACGAAAGGTGTCACGCGTGCGATTTGCACTGAGGGAGAGAAAGGGGGAGAGGGGGTTGAGAGAGGGGAGTGGGGCATAGATTTGAAATCTTTTGGGTTTTTTTTGTTAGGGATTTAGTGGGACCCATTGGATGGTTTTGTCAAGCCTTTCGTCACAGCCCAGCATATGCGTGTGACTATGTAAACTGTTTTATGGGAGAGCTAGATAATAAACTTGTAAATGTGTGCCCAGCTCCCTCTACCGACATAATTACTACCAAAAAAAATAAGAGAAGAAAACTCATTATAAACTGGAGCAGATCTAGAGACGATGGGTTTGTCATCCAGCAAGCAGAAATTATATGAAGTACTTTGAAAGGCATCTACAACAACTATGTTCAGAGTCTATTAAGTGGACTATTCCATCTACAACAACTATGTTCAGAGTCTATTAAGTGGACTATTCCATCTACAACAATTATGTTCAGAGTCTATTAAGTGGACTATTCCATCTACAACAACTATGTTCAGAGTCTATTAAGTGGACTACTCCGGGTGGAAAACAAGTACACTAAATGGATGTCTCAGTTTCACTTAAAAACATAAAAAATAGTTACAGATTTTTTTTTCAAAACGTTCAAACAGTTATTTACCTCCCTCTTCAAGCCACGCCCCACTGTTTTTTTTCTTCTTTATTTTTTTTATTTTTTTCATTTTTTAGCAAGGGGATTATTACACGCCTTAGAATGATCTGCAGTGATGAGAGATTTTTGAAAACAATAAGATCATGGAATATGCCAAATACCTGGCACTCTCAGGATGGAGTTATAGAAAGGCTGTGAAAGAAATAGAAATAGGGGCAATGAAAACAGAATAAGACTGTAGAAAAAGACACACAAAGAAAGACAGGGGAAGGTCGCACAAAGAAAGACAGGGGAAGGTCGCACAAAGAAAGACAGGGGAAGGTCACACGGATCACAATAGACTGTTGAACAAGACACACAAAGAAAGACAGGGGAAGGTCGCACAGAGAAAGACAGGGAAGGTTCGCACAGAGAAAGACAGGGAAAGGTCGCATGGATCACAATAGACTGTTGAACAAACACACAAAGAAAGACAGGGAAGGTCGCACAGAGAAAGACAGGGGAAGGTCGCACAGATCACAATAGACTGTTGAACAAGACGCACAAAGAAAGACAGGGGAAGGTCGCACAGAGAAAGACAGGGAAGGTCGCACAGAGAAAGACAGGGGAAGGTCGCATGGATCACAATAGACTGTTGAACAAGACACACAAAGAAAGCAGGGGAAGGTCGCACAGAGAAAGACAGGGGAAGGTCGCACGGATCACAATAGACTGTTGAACAAGACACACAAAGAAGACGGGGGAAGGTCGCACAAAGAGAGACAGGGGAAGGTCGCACAAAGAAAGACAGGGAAAGGTCGCACAAAGAAAGACAGGGGAAGGTCGCACAAAGAAAGACAGGGCAAGGTCGCACACAAAGAAAGACAGGGGAAGGTCGCACAAAGAAAGACAGGGGAAGGTCGCACACAAAGAAAGACAGGGGAAGGTCGCACAAGGAAAGACAGGAGAAGGTCGCACAAAGAAAGACAGGGGAAGGTCGCACAAAGAAAGACACGGGAAGGTCGCAGGGATCACAATAGACTGTTGAACAAGACACACAAAGAAAGACAGGGGAAGGTCGCATAAAGAAAGACAGGGGAAGGTCGCAGGGATCACAATAGACTGTTGAACAAAACACACAAAGAAAGACAGGGGAAAGGTCGCACGGATCACAGTAGACGGTAGAACAAGACACACAAAGAAAGACAGGGGAAGGTCGCACGGATCACAATAGACTGTAGAACAAGACACACAAAGAAAGACAGGGGAAGGTCGCATGGATCACAATAGACTGTTGAACAAGACACACACAGAAAGACAGGGGAAGGTCGCACAAAGAAAGACAGGGGAAGGGTCGCACAAACAAAGACAGGGGAAGGGGCGCACGGATCACAATAGACTGTTGAACAAGACACACACAGAAAGACAGGGGAAGGTCGCAAAAGAAGACAGGGGAAGGTCGCACAAAGAAAGAAAGGGGAAGGTCGCACAAAGAAAGACAGGGGAAGGTCGCACTGATCACAATAGACTGTTGAACAAGACACACAAAGAAAGACAGATGAAGGTTGCACAAGGAAAGACAGGGGAAGGTCGCACGGATCACAATAGACTGGTGAACAAGACACACAAAGAAAGACAGGGGAAGGCCACACAGAGAAAGACAGGGCAAAGTCGCACGGATCACAATAGACTGGTGAACAAGACACACAAAGAAAGACAGGGGAAGGCCGCACAGAGAAAGACAGGGGAAGGTCGCACGGATCACAATAGACTGGTGAACGAGACACACAAAGAAAGACAGGGGAAGGCCGCACAGAGAAAGACAGGGAAAGGTCGCAGGGATCACAATAGACTGTTGAACAAGACACACAAAGAAAGACAGGGAAAAGTCGCACACAAAGAAAGACAGGGGAAGGTCGCACAAAGAAGACAGGGAAGGTCGCACAGAGAAAGACAGGGGAAGGTCGCATGGATCACAATTAGACTGTTGAACAAGACACACAAAGAAGACAGGGGAAGGTCGCACAAAGAAAGACAGGGGAAGGTCGCACGGATCACAATAGACTGTAGAACAAGACACACAAAGAAAGACAGGGGAAGGTCGCACAAAGAAAGACAGGGGAAAGTCGCACAAAAAAAGACAGGGGAAGGTCGCAGGGATCACAATAGACTGTTGAACAAGACACACAAAGAAAGACAGGGGAAGGTCGCACAAAGAAAGACAAGGGAAGGTCGCACAAAGAAAGACAGGGAAGGTCGCATGGATCCACAATAGACTGTTGAACAAGACAACACAAAGAAAGACAGGGGAAGGTCGCCACAAAGAACGACAGGGGAAGGTCGCACAGAGAAAGACAGGGGAAGGTCGCAGGGATCACAATAGACTGTTGAACAAGACACACAAAGAAAGACAGGGGAAGGTCGCAGGGATCAAAATAGACTGTTGAACAAGACTCACAAAGAAAGACAAGGGAAGGTCGCAGGGATAACAATAGACTGTTGAACAAGACACACAAAGAAAGACAGGGGATTTCGAATGGATCACAATAGACTGTTAAACAAGACACACAAAGAAAGACAGGGGAAGGTCGCTCAAAAAACGACAGGGGAAGGTCGCATGGATCACAATAGACTGTTGAACAAGACACACAAAGAAAGACGGGGGAAGGTCGCACAAAGAAAGACAGGGAAGGTCGCATGGATCACAATAGACTGTTAACAAGACACACAAAGAAAGACAGGGGAAGGTCGCACAAAGAAAGACAGGGGAAGGTCGCATGGATCACAATAGACTGTTGATCAAGACACACAAAGAAAGACAGGTGAATTTCGCATGGATCACAATAGACTGTTAAAACAAGACACACAAAGAAAGACAGGGGAAGTTCGCACAAAGAAAGACAGGGGAAGGTCGTATGGATCACAATAGACTGTTGAACAAGACACACAAAGAAAGACAGGGGAAGGTCGCACAAAGAAAGACAGGGGAAGGTCGCACAAAGAAAGACAGGGGAAGGTCGCACGGATCACAGTAGACTTGGTGAACAAGACACACAAAGAAAGACAGGGGAAGGTCGCACAAAGAAAGACAGGGGAAGGTCGTATGGATCACAATAGACTGGTGAACAAGACACACAAAGAAAGACAGGGGACGGTCGCACAAAGAAAGACAGGGAAGGTCGCACGGATCACAGTAGACTGGTGAACAAGACACACAAGAAAGACAGGGGAAGGTCGCACAAAGAAAGACAGGGGAAGGTCGTATGGATCACAATAGACTGGTGAACAAGACACACAAAGAAGACAGGGAAGGTCGCACGGATCACAATAGACTGGTGAACAAGACACACAAAGAAAGAAAGGGGAAGGTCGCACGAATCACAGTAGACTGGTGAACAAGACACACAAAGAAGACAGGGAAGGTCGCACAAAGAACGGCAGAGGAAGGTCGCACAAAGAAAGACAGGGGAAGGTCGTATGGATCACATAGACTGTTGAACAAGACACACAAAAAGACAGTGGAAGGTCGCACAAAGAAGACAGGGGAAGGTCGTATGGATCACAATAGACTGTTGAACAAGACACACAAAGAAAGACAGGCGAAAGTCGCACAAAGAAAGACAGGGGAAGGTCGTATGGATCACAATAGACTGTTGAACAAGACACACAAAGAAAGACAGGGGAAGGTCGCACGGATCACAGTAGACTGGTGAACAAGACACACAAAGAAAGACAGGGGAAGGTCGCACGGATCACAATGTGTGTTCCCAGGCTGTCTGCAAAAATCCAAGATCATTGAAAAGAATCTTGACCTTTTATAAAGCAATCCTGAAAATAAAAACTGTTCCAAAACATAACCTAATAGCAGCAGACAAAAGAAGCGAAAGTTTAGCAGAAATGTACAAATCAACAATACCTAAAGGCTAGTTGAATGTGGTCCATTCCCGATTGCTGGTTTTCAAAGATGTGTCAGAAAAATGCGATACATGCGCCCACTCTGAGAACACCAGTCAGACTGTGAGTACGTGGGGTAGAAGAACGTGGAAAACTAGATACAACAGCTGCTGTAGCACAGAAAATGTCATATACGTGTTAATTTGTGAACTCCATCCCAGCCAGATGTACGCTGGATCTACAAAGAATTTAAATCACGATGGGGCCAGTTATAAAAGTGATGTATTAAGTTGAAGAAAACAACCAACTGCAGAGTGGCTCATCATATTTGGACTACAGACCATCCGGAAATCATTCCCATTGAAGCTGTCCGAACAGAGGAAAGGCTCTTGGAAAGAGAATTGTACTGGCAAGCCAACCTTGGGACTTGCCTCAATGGCTAAACCAGAAATGGACCTGACAGTGGTCACGAATGAACGGATTCAGCACAAGCAGTAGCTTTGGGACAGAGGACTGAATGTGTCTAAAACCTTGTGTGGGGGCATGGGGTCGGAGATGGTAGTGAGGGTGTCTATGTATTTGTAGGACATGGATATAGGAGGTGTGTGTATGTGTGTGTGTGGTGTGTGTGTGTGTGTGTGTGTGTGTGTGTTGTATGGTGTATGGTGTGTGTGTGTGTGTGTGTGTTGTATGAGTGTATGTGGTGTGTGTGTGTGTGTGTGTGTTGTGTGTGTTGTGTGTGTGTGTGTGTTGTATGGAGTGAGGTATGAGAGACATAGAGGGGACGAGGGAAGGGGCGGGAAAGAGAGAGAGAGAGGAGAGAGAGAGGAGAGAGAGAGAGAGAGAGAGAGAGAGGAGTGAGAAGGATAGAGGGAGAGAGAGAGGAGAGAGAATGGGGATGAAGGGATGAGAGAAGGAGAGAAAAGGAGGGAAGAGGGTTT
>CM031627.1:47834163-47862997 GCA_018398815.1 Conus ventricosus
CACACCCCCCCCACACACACAACACACACACACACACACACACACACCACCACCACACACACACACACACACACCACACACTGTGCGCACTACATTGCAGACTTTTTAGTGGTGTAACACAGAGTACATGATGCTGAATACCCGTCATTAAAACAGGTACTTGTATTGCTGTGAAGATTTGAAGATTTGTTATAACGGCAACACCAAACTTCGCAGCAAATTCGAATAAAATCGCTTCAGATGTGGTCTAGCTAGAAGGCCTAGTCTCTTAAGCGCTGGCTGGCGATGTCACCCCTGAAGTGCTAACTGGTCAGGTTAGATTGCCTTTGCTACAGCAAACATTTTTATGAAAACGATTGAAAAAGGACTGAACTATAAGGCCCAGTGCCCTGCAGAACGGGTGCTGGATGCCCAGGTCATCCACTAAAAGGACGCTAACATTCGAGTCACATTGGTGTAGTCACATCACTTCTCAAAGCAAAATGGAATTGAATCAGTTTAGAAACAGCTGAGTTATCAGGTCCGTTTTTATGTTTAACACACTCATACACACACACATTTGCATAGTATTTTTCTTCATCATGGTCGTTGCCATGCTAGAATGAAAGGAGGGTAGTGACTTCCCATCTCCTAAGCCTTTTATCCTTCGTAAGATTTATATAAAAGACAGACGTGAGGGGGGGGGGGGGGGGGGGGTGGGACACACAGACAGAGACGGAGACAACCGGACAGACAGACAAATAGACCACCAGATAGACAGAGAGAGAGAGAGAGAAAGAAAGGGAGAGGGAGAGAGGAGAGAGAGAGAGAGAGAGAGAGAGAGAGAGAGAGAGAGAGAGAGAGAGAGAGAAAGAGGGACAGACAGACAGACAGACAGACAGAGACAGACAGACAGACAGACAGACAGAGGAGGGAGGGGGTGTATATTAAATGTTTATTTCTCATATCGTGACTAACACATAAAACGGAATGTTTTGGGGCGGGGGGAGTTAATCTAAAACAGGAGGGGGGTCATTCTGGTGTGGTTTGTTTGAACGGAGAGTTAAAATTGGCACGTGCTAATTCTAACTCCCGGGGAGTTAAAAAGTGGAGGGGAGTTAAAATGAATCGTTACACCGGCTTTCATCGCAGTCTTAAACTTCGAATCGTTTATTCTAACATTGATCGTGGTGTCCGAATCCTACCATGTTCACACCCTTGATAGGTCAGCTGTAGGATAATCTGATCGATCATCAGGTAAGTGACTAATTTAGATTAGTAACAGGGTGTCTAGTCTTTCTAGGGCAAGCATCCTGTGTGTGGGAAGTGGTACTGAAACCCTGGCAGCCCCTCACAGCCCTTGGGATGAGAGACATCCGCTGCTAAAAGCAATGTGATTGTTTCTAGGTTGAAGGGAAGAAAGAAGTATTTTGATAAATAAGGATTTGGGTTTATGAACTGAGAGTGATTTGTAGATGTTGGTGTAAAGAGCAGGATTCTGGCCAACTTTTCAGAGCAGAGAGTTTGCAGGGGTTAATCCCTGCAAAGAATAATGCTCCGTGCCTCAGGTTACTTACAGGGGTTAGTCCCTGTAAAGAATAATGCTCCGTGCCTCATGTTACTTACAGGGGTTAATCCCTGTAAAGAATAATGCTCCGTGCCTCTTGTTACTTACAGGGGTTAATCCCTGTACAGAATAATGCTCCGTGCCTCATGTTACTTACAGGGGTTAATCCCTGTCAAAAAAATGCTCCGTGCCTCTTCTTACTTACAGGGGTTAATCCCTGTAAAGAATAATGCTCCGTGCCTCTTGTTACTTACAGGGGTTAATCCCTGTAAAGAATAATGCTCCATGCCTCATGTTACTTACAGGGGTTAATCCCTGTAAAGAATAATGCTCCGTGCCTCTTGTTACTTACAGGGGTTAATCCATGTAAAGAATGATGCTCCGTGCCTCATGTTACAGGGGTTAATCCCTGTAAAGAACAATGCTCCGTGCCTCAGGTTACTTACAGGGGTTCACCCCTGAAAGAATAATGCTCCGTGCCTCAGGTTACTTACAGGGGTTAATCCCTGTAAAGAATAATGCTCCGTGCCTCATGTTACAGGGGTTAACCCTATAAAGAATAATGCTCCGTGCCTCATGTTACTTACAGGGGTTAATCCCTGTAAAGAATAATGCTCCGTGCCCATGTTACTTACAGGGGTTAATCCCTGTAAAGAATAATGCTCCGTGCCTCATGTTACAGGGGTAATCCCTGTAAAGAATAATGCTCCGTGCCTCATGTTACTTACAGGGGTTAATCCCTGTAAAGAATAATGCACTGTGCCTCCTGTTACTTACAGGGGTTAAACCCTGTAAAGAATAATGCTCCGTGCCTCCTGTTGCTTACAGGGGTTGATCCCTGTAAAGAATAATGCATCCGTGCCTCTTGTTACTTACAGGGGTTAGTCCCTGTAAAGAATAATGCTCCCTGCCTCATGTTACAGGGGTTAATCCCTGTAAGGAATAATGCTCCATGCCTCATGTTACTTACAGGGGTTAATCCCTGTAAAGAATAATGCTCCGTGCCTCTTGTTACTTACAGGGATTAATCCCTGTAAAGAATAATGCTCCTAGCCTCATGTTACTTACAGGGGTTAATCCCTGTAAAGAATAATGCTCCCTGTCTCATGTTACTTACAGGGGTAATCCCTGTAAAGAATAATGCTCCATGCCTCATGTTACTTACAGGGGTTAATCCGTGTAAAGAATAATGCTCCGTGCCTCATGTTACTTACAGGGGTTAATCCGTGTAAAGAATAATGCTCTATGCCTCATGTTACAGGGGTTAATCCCTGTAGAGAATGATGTTCCGTGCCTCATGTTGCTTACAGGGGTTAATCCCTGTAAAGAATAATGCTCCGTGCCTCATGTTACTTACAGGGGTAATCCCTGTAAAGAATAATGCTCCATGCCTCATGTTACAGGGGTTAATCTCTGTAAAGAATAATGCTCCGTGCCTCATGTTATGTACAGGGGTTAATCCCTGTAAAGAATAATGCTCCGTGCCTCATGTTACTTACAGGGGTTAATCTCTGTAAAGAATAATGCTCCGTGCCTCATGTTACTTACTTACAGGGGTTAATCCATGTAAAGAATAATGCTCTGTACCTCATGTTGCTTACAGGGGTTTAATCCCTGTAAAGAATAATGCTCAGTGCCTCAGGTTACTTACAGGGGTTAATCCCTGTAAAGAATAATGCTCCGTGCCTCATGTTACTTACAGGGGTAATCACTGTAAAGAATAATGCTCCGTGCCTCATGTTACGTACAGGGGTTAATCCCTGTAAAGAATAATGCTCCATGCCTCATGTTACTTACAGGGATTAAACCTGTAAAGAATAATGCTCCGTGCCTCATGTTACGTACAGGGGTTAATCCCTGTAAAGAATAATGCTCAGTGCCTCAGGTTTCTTACAGGGGTTCATTCCTGTAAAGAATAATGCTCCGTGCCTCATGTTTCCTACAGGGGTTAATCCCTGTAAAGAATAATGCTCCGTGCCTCATGTTACTTACAGGGGTTAATCCCTGTAAAGAATATTGCTCCGTGCCTCATGTTACTTACAGGGGTTAATCCCTGTAAAGAATAATGCTCCGTGGCTCATGTTACTTTCAGGGTTAATCCCTGTAAAGAATAATGCTCTGTGCCTCATGTTACAGGGGTTAATCCCTGTAAAGAATAATGCTCAGTGCCTCCGGTTACGTACAGGGGTTAATCCCTGTAAAGAATAATGCTCCATGCCTCATGTTACTTACAGGGGTTAATCCCTGTAAAGAATAATGCTCCGTGCCTCATGTTACGTACAGGGGTTAATCCCTGCAAAGAATAATGCTCAGTGCCTCATGTTATGTACAGGGGTTAATTACTGTAAAGAATATTGCTCAGTGCCGCATGTTACTTACAGGGGTTAATCCCTGCAAAGAATAAAGCTCCATGCCTCATGTTACGTACAGGGGTTAATCCCTGCAAAGAATAATGCTCCGTGCCTCATGTTACTTACAGGGTAATCCCTGCAAAGAATAATGCTCCGTGCCTCATGTTACGTACAGGGGTTAATCCCTGTAAAGAATAATGCTCCGTGCCTCATGTTACTTACAGGGGTAATCCCTGTAAAGAATAATGCTTTGTGCCTCAGGTTGCGTACAGGGGTAATCCCTGTAAAGAATAATGCTCTGTGCCTCAGGTTACGTACAGGGGTTAATCCCTGTACAGAATAATGCTCCGTGCCTCATGTTACGTACAGGGCCTGTAAAGAATAATGCTCCATGCCTCATGTTACGTACAGGGTTTAATCCCTGTAAAGAATAATGCTCCGTGCCTCATGTTACGTACAGGGGTTAATCCCTGTAAAGAATAATGCTCAGTGCCTCATGTTACTTACAGGGGTAATCCCTGTAAAGATTAATGCTCAGTGCCTCATGTTACGTACAGGGGTTAATCCCTGCTAAGAATAATGCTCCATGCCTCATGTTACTTACAGGGGTTAATCCCTGTAAAGAATAATACTCCGTGGCTCATGTTACGTACAGGGGTTAATCCCTGTAAAGAATAATGCTCAGTGCCTCATGTTACTTACAGGGGTTAATCCTGTAAAGAATAATGCTCAGTGCCTCATGTTACTTACAGGGGTAATCCCTTTAAAGACTAATGCTCAGTGCCTCAGGTTACTGACAGTGGTTAATCCCTGTAAAGATTAATGCTCCATGCCTCATGTTACTTACAGTCACACAGTACTCACAATGCGTGGTGTGTAAGGGATATATTTGTGGAACATTTCTTTCTCACTTCACTTCAGCTGATGGTTATAGGTAGACATATGTTGTTTTTCGGTTGATTGAAGAAGAAGAAGAAGAAGAAGAAGAAGAAGAAGAAGAAGAAGAAGAAGAAGAAGAAGAAGAAGAAGAAGACGAAGAAGAAGAAGGACAGCAACAACAACAACAGCAACAATTAGAAGAGATAGAGTGATGAGGAGGAGGAGGACGACGACGACAACGACGACAACGACGATGACTACAGCCTGATATGGCCCTTTGCAGTCGGCTGGGCGGTAAGCAACATTATCTTATCTCCTATCTTTTTTTTTAATATCTAAATATTCTCATTTTTATCTTTTGCATGAACAGTGTACAAATGTGCAAGCACCAGCAAATTTGACAGAGAACACATTATACAACAGAGAACACATTATACAACAGATAACACATTATACAACAGAGAACCATAAAACGTGTACACTGATGAAGTTCTGTATATCATGCAAAGAGAGTTGGCTGTGTATGCCATCGTGCCTTTGAGATCTTCTGAGACATATCTACACGGCTGGCATGTTTTTCAGTTTCATAATTATCTTCTCTTCAAACATGAAGTTTGCTGCTGGAATTGAGGTTGTTTACCTTCGAACATTGAATTTAGCTGGCAGCAGAGGGAAGTCGAAGGCACAGTCTGCCTTACAGCGGCCATATCACCTTTGTATACATTGAATGCAGTTGGCAACAGAGGGAAGTCGAAGGTACAGTCTGCCTTATAACGGTCATCGCATCCAAATAGAACTACCTTTTCTGCAAGTGATAAGCTTGTGTTGGGATACTTTTCGTTTACCGTATCTTAAAGTGCACTCCAAAGGTTCTTCACGGGATCGCATATAAAAAAAAGAAAAAAAGAAAAAGAAAAAAAAACTGTGGGCAATAAGAAGAAAAGCATAAATGAATGGTATGATAAACAATGCGCTCAAAAGAAACGAATCGTCAGACGTTACCTAACACTATTCCAAAGATAAAAAAAGAGTGATGTACAACATACAGATAGGTATGTGGATTGAAAGGAGACAATACAAAGAACTCCTATTTACTAAGAAAAAAGAATCTGACGATGGAAGGATAATTAAACTAAAACAGTCAACCAGCGACCCAAAGGCATTCTGGAAAATTATTAGAACTGTGAACAGAAAAAATGTAATGCACAGTGATATCTCTATGGACCAGTGGTATGAACATTTGCACAGGATATTCAACATGATGACACCTGGACTGGCTCAAGAGGAAATCTTAACCGAGGAACCAATGGACGAATCAGATGAGCCTCTTTTCAATGATCATATTTCTGAAGAGGAAGTTGTATCTAGTATTAATAAACTTAAAGCCGGCAAAAGTTCTGGTACTGATATGATACTTGGTGAAATGCTTAAACACGCCAACGAAATAGTAATTGAATTTCTCGTAGAGCTTTTCAACAAGATATTTGAACAGGGCATTTTCCCAAAATTATAGTGTAAATTCATTATTATTCCAATTTACAAAAAAGGGGATGCTAATCTACCCGATAATTACCGTGGTGTACATTACTAAGTGTCGTGAGCAAAGTGTACACATCTATTCTGAATAAGCGACTCTCTGGATGGGCAGAAAATGAAAGAAATTAGCAGAGGAACAAGGAGGGTTTAGAGCAGGATATAGAACAATTGATCACATTTTTACTTTACACTCCGTTGTTGAAAAATATTTGGCAAGAAATTCTAAGCTGTATGCAGCTTTCGTAGATTTCAGAAAAGCATTTGATTCTGTTGACATAAATGTTTTATGGCATGTGTTAAGGAAAAGTGGGATTGATGAAAAATTGTATAAAGAAAAGAAAAACAAACACCCGAAGGTGCTGGGGAGGACCCAGAGAAGCACCGTCTTCACCTGCCTTTAGAGCAGTCCTGTACCACCCTTGGAGGCCTGCACTGTGTTGACGATGGGTACAGGCACGCGCAGGATACTCCATTAAGATATCAAGGGACATAACTGCTCCTGAACAGAGGTAAATTAGACTACAGGATGCAGCTCATAACAGCCTTAAAGTAGCATCCCCATGGGTGTACCAGCCCGTATTTCATGACTGCAGAGCCCACCGGCGAAAAACACCACCCTCCAGCTGCCGAGCATACCCCACAGACCCAACCACCCCTGCCCACGGACAGATGAAGACGGTGCCACTCCAGACACAGCCAAGCTTTCGCCATACGGTCTTATGTGCCCTCAAGAGAGAATCCAAAGTTGTAGTCTTTCCCACTGTCAACAGGACTTTCCCTGTGGTCAGTGGGTCTTTCCTCACCGTCACTGGACCTTTCTCCAGGGTCAGCCTAGTTAAGGCAAAGAAGAAAAACAAACACCCGAAGGTGCTGGGGAGGACCCAGAGAAGCACCGTCTTCACCTGCCTTTAGAGCAGTCCTGTACCACCCTTGGAGGCCTGCGCTGTGTTGACGATGGGTACAATCACGCGTAGGACACTCCATTAAGATATCAAGGGACATAACTGCTCCTGAACAGAGGTAAATTAGACTACAGGATGCAGCTCATAACAGCCTTAAAGTAGCATCCCCATGGGTGTACCAGCCCGTATTTCATGACTGCAGAGCCCACCGGCGAAAAACACCACCCTCCAGCTGCCGAGCACACCCCACAGACCCAACCACCCCTGCCCACGGACAGATGAAGACGGTGCCACTCCAGACACAGCCAAGCTTTCGCCATACGGTCTTATGTGCCCTCAAGAGAGAATCCAAAGTTGTAGTCTTTCCCACTGTCAACAGGACTTTCCCTGTGGTCAGTGGGTCTTTCCTCACCGTCACTGGACCTTTCTCCAGGGTCAGCCTAGTTAAGGCAAAGAAGAAAAACAAACACCGAAGGGGCTGGGGAGGACCCAGAGAAGCACCGTCTTCACCTGCCTTTAGAGCAGTCCTGTACCACCCTTGGAGGCCTGCGCTGTGTTGACGATGGGTACAGGCACGCGCAGGACACTCCATTAAGATATCAAGGGACATAACTGCTCTTGAACAGAGGTAAATTAGACTACAGGATGCAGCTCATAACAGCCTTAAAGTAGCATCCCCATGGGTTGTACCAGCCCGTATTTCATGACTGCAGAGCCCACCGGCGAAAAACACCACCCTCCAGCTGCCGAGCACACCCCACAGACCCAACCACCCCTGCCCACGGACAGATGAAGACGGTGCCACTCCAGACACAGCCAAGCTTTCGCCATACGGTCTTATGTGCCCTCAAGAAAAGGAAAGGAAAAGTGTTAAGGAAAAGTGGGATTGATGGAAAATTGTATAAAGCACTTAGAGGAGTCTACGACTCAGTCATTGCATGTGTCAGAGATAAACATTCTTATTCTGATGTTTTTTCATTGTCCGAGGGAGTAAAACAAGGATGTGTACTTAGCCCAATTATGTTTTCCTTCTTTGTCAATGAATTAGCCGTAAATTTGATCAGGGAAGGGAAGCATGGAGTCCAGATGCTAGCAGGATCGCAGAGGTATTTCTTTTGCTCTTTGCAGATGATGTAATTTTGCTATCAGATACTGTCGTAGGTTTACAGAATCAGTTGAACAATCTAAAAATAAAAAAAAGTAGCAGATAGATTATGCCTAGAAGTAAATCTAGATAAGACTAATGTTATGGTTTTCCGTTAAAGGGGTTATCTTGGAATAAGAGAAAGATGGAAATATGGAAATAAAGAAATTAAATCAACAAACACATACAAATACTTAGGCTTAACATTTGCAACAAAATTAAGTTCGAGTGCTGCCCTTTCAGACATGAGCAGAAAAGGTAAGATGGGTGCTACTGAAATTCAAAAATCACTAAGGAAACTACATACAATTGATCCTTTTCTATTCTGGAAGCTTTTTGATACCCAGATCGAGCCTATATTGATTTATGCAGCAGAAGCTTGGGGGTTGGAAGATACAGGGTTAATAGAAAAAAGTACATACTTTTGCCATTAAACGATTCCTGGGTGTACCATTACACTCTTCAAACAAAATTATTTATGGAGAAACAGGAAGATATCCATTGCTCGTTCGAACAGCAGTAAATGTGTTAAATACTGGTTGCGAGTGGTAAGATTACCAGTTAATAGAAGATGTAGGCAAGCCTATGATATGATGGTAATACAATTAGAGGCAGGCAAACACAACTGGGCATCAAAAGTTAGGAACACTCCGACAGAAAATGGCTTTGGGATAGTATGGTTGTGTCAGGGTGTTGGCTCGAGAAGGGGTTCATTTCAGAATTTAAGGAAAGACTTGTTTCATGCTACAAACAAAACTGGCACTCCGAAATTGAAAATAATGGTAAATATGAATGGCGTCGTTCCTTTAAAATCACGTTTGAAGCGGAGAGGTATCTGTCCTTTATAACGAATAAAAAGATGAGAGAAGGTCTGGTAGGAGTGCATGGTCTAGGCGCTGCAAAACACTGGTTTATGACCAGTGAACGAATTGCGGACTGCCAGTGTGCAGTCACAATAATGAAGATGAAGTGCACTTTCTTTTCCAATGTCGCTTATTCTCAGATATGCGCCGAAAATTTTCATTTTTCAAAATGACTCATATTGAGCCTACAGTAGGTGGCATAATAAATCTTTTGTCAACAGGTAATGATACAACCATTATTGCCCTTGCTAAATGTTTGACTGAAGCTGCCAATGGGAGAAGAAAGAAATAAGAACTTGACGACAATAGTATTGTATTCTGATCTTATTTGCTCTGTTTATGGGACAACGTGAAGGGGTGCGGGGGAGGGGGGGGGGGGAAGGGAGAAGGGCGGTCGGGCGGTCGGGAAACTGTCAGATTAGATGGTGAGGTTGAGAGAAACGGTGAATGGAAGAATGTGAGCTTGTGTTTACTAGTTTTGTTTAGCGTGTAAGGTGAGTGAAGTGAATGGGAACAGTATTTTTGAACTAAGCGGGTGGGAATGGTAGCATAGGAAAGGATGTTATATAGGTAAGTTTTCCGACTGTTTACCACGTGTGGGTTAGTCATTGTTATAAATATCTGTACCTTTCTAACAAGGTGAGCGATTTGATAAGTCCATTACTTCCTGATACTTTGTTAATTTAATCATTATTTATCTTCCTCATACTTTATTTTCATTATACTTCAATGAATCAATGTGTCAAGTCGTATGTGTACCCCCTTGCATTAATGACTTGTTAAGCTGAAGGCAATAAATCGTCAAAGCGTCTCTCTCTCTCTCTCTCTCTCTCTCTCTTCTCTCTCTCTCTCTCTCTCTCTCTCTCTCTCTCTCTCTCTCTCTCTCTCTTCCCTCTGTGTGTGTGTGTGTGTGTGTGTGTGTGTGTGTGTGTGTGTGTGCAAGCATGCGTGCGCATGTGTGTGTGTGTGTGTGTGTGTGTGTGTGTGTGTGTGTGTGTGTGTGTGTGTGTGTGTGTGTGTGGCGCGCGCGCGTGTGCGTGCGTGCATGCATACGTGTGTGTGTTTATTCGGGTCTGTGCAGGCTCATCCATGAGCGTCTGTGTCATGTCAGAATTGAGAAATGTCACGGATAAATGAACTCAGTCGTCAGTTTCATGAATGTTTCATTTCATCCGAGGTGCACAGTGTGTCCAGTCCCCTGACCGCCAACATGGGAAACTGACACATGTCTGTCTACGTAGACCTTGGCCACACACATGTCTGTCTACACAGACCTTGGCCACACACATGTCTGTCTACACAGACCTTGGCCACACACATGTCTGTCTACATAGACCTTGGCCACACACATGTCTGTCTACACAGAAGAGAACAGGAAAACCTTCATTCTGGGCCACTTTCGCCCTCAACCAGTTTCGGGCGAAAGTGGCCCAGAATAAAGGTTTTCCTGTTCTCTGACAAGTAAGACTTCAATAACCAAAAAATAACGATTATCTACAAACAAACATACTGTGTAGGGTTATCCGTTTTCAATACTAATTTACAAAACTTTTCAGATTTTGAACAAGTAAGACTTTAATAACCAAAAAATAACGATTATCTACAAACAAACATACTAAACAAACATAAAGTAAAAAATCCTGCTTAAATCTAGAAATTATGTATGGCTTGACCGAGACACTGTGCACTGTGCACGCAGGCCTACAGGGTTCGTGGATTGTGGCAGGGCGTATCAGGTTACAGTGGTTCGTGCGGCAGGGAACTGCTGCGAGACCACGCGGCGTCGCACACCCGATGACGAGACGGCTTGCCAGTTCTAGTCATGTTTACTGCGCATAAGCCTCTTATCGAATCAAGTGCTGAGCTTAAATCACGTGACACTTTGTGTTGTGGCAACCAAACACAACTGCCGCCATTTTACATTCAACTGGTGGGCTGTAAAGACGTGTGCGAGTGTGGCTAGCATTTTTTAGAGAGAACTTGTGTGTGTTAAAAACATGGCGAGTCAGGGAAGTGATGTTTCAATGCCTTCTGCCAGTGCTGGAAGTGACGCTAATATTACTCAAGAAATGGATGAAATGTCGTTATTTTCGCAAGAAAATCTTTCTGATCAACAGATCGATCTTGTGGAAAAATACATTGTTTATCATGAGGCCATGGCAAAGTTTTTGACAAAGAAATTGAGTGGCGAGCCTTGTTCTCCTCCCTCAAAGCCAAAAGGAAGCATTTCGTTTTTGTTTCCTCAACAAAAAACGGAACTCTCAGTTGAAGATCTTGACAAATATTTGAAAACACAGCTTTGTGAGCTGCCTTCCGATCCATTTGATGAAACCAAAACCTTTGAAACTGTTCAAGAAATGACCCCCATCTTACACCGGGCTTGTTACTCAGTGAAAGATAGTGAAAAGAAATCTCTTTCTCAGGCTCTTTTTTTAGGGCATTGGCTTCAGAAAGCAAAGACAATTTTGAAACAGTCAAAAACAAAAAACTGGGAGTCCTATCTGAAAGAAGATTTGCTGGTTGAGCCAACTCGTGTAAGAAGACTAATTGAAGTGTCATTTTGTTTCTATTCTTATTCAAAATTTCACAAACTTGCGATTTCTTTCAACGAGTTATACAGCAAACGAAAACTCATTCTGAAATACATACAATCCAACCCCAACTTTAAAGCATTCTGGCATGATACACATGACGTGTTAGAACCTGCATGGCAGGAGTAATTGAGCCACTTCCACAGCGGTAGTTTTACTAGCGCCCAACAAAACTAGGCCAATCGGCAGACTTTGCCGATTGACCTACAAAGCCCACCTCTACCCCGCCTACTGGAGCGTCGGGTTTGTTTAGAGGCAGGGTTGTGTGGCGTTTTAGCAACAGTGCGCGCGGCTGTAAGACCACTGCAGGCCTACCACTGACGTGACTCTAAATATAGTACTGCAGGCCTACTACTGACGTGACTCTAAATATAGTACCGCTCATGCATGTACGGTCGGTTTTGTTTAGAGTTGACTGCCTTGAATTTCCACCAAGCACTCCATGACTTTGTATATATTGCTGTGATTACTGGCTTCACTGCTTCGCTTCAACGTCCTGCTTCAACTTTTTTGGCTGCTTTTTCAAGCGGCCACAGAGTGTACTTTATTCAACTGTCTTGTTTATTAAATCAAGCTTTTGATAAATGCACTTGGTGGCCGCTTTGAATAATCTTCAGTTGACAGAGAGACCGACAGCCGTCTTGAATTTACGGCGCTCAAGCGCCAGCCATAAAACCCTTTCCCATTCTCCATGCAAGCACCTCCCTATCTTGTGTGTGTGTGTGTGTGTGTGTGTGTGTGCGTGCGATCGTGCTTGTATATATGCTGTTATTGTTATTGTTGTTGTTGTTGTTTTGCTGTTTTACTGATAATAAATATTATTATATTCTGAACATTCGTTTCTTATAAATAATCAAAGGCGCACGCACACCTCCCACCCCACCTCCCACCCCGCGCATGCACACACTCAAGTCACCCCAAGTCACTTCTAAGTTCTTACTCAAGTTGCCCTCAAGTCATCCTTAAGTCATCCACAAGTTCTTACTTAAGTCATCCTTAAGTCATCCTCAAGTCATCCTCAAGTTGTCCTCAAGTCATCCTCAAGTCATCCACAAGTTCTTACTCAAGTCATCCTCAAGTCATCCTCAAGTAGTCCTCAAGTCATCCTCAAGTCATCCACAAGTTCTTACTCAAGTTCTTACTCAAGTTACCTCAAGATCATAACTAAGTCATCCTCTAAGTACAACCAAGTTCTTATTCAAGTTATCTTATAATTATCAAAAAATACAATCTATGTTTTTATCTTAAATAGTAGATGTCTAATATAGTACACACACGCTTCAAAAAACGCGTCATCGCTGAGAATATTTTGCTCAGCGTTCTCTGCATAGATCTTAATGAAGTTCTTACATCCTAAGCAACTGCATTGATTACAATTCTGGTCTATGGAAATGTCTTTTATAGACTCCATGTCTTTATTTATTGACTTTATCATTTTATAATACGCCATGATCTATTTTTATTAAAAAAATTTAAAATTAAGTTCTTAAAATATTATTCCATCTGAAATGGATCAAAATGATCTTTTGTTGTTGACGGTTCTGGCGTGCTGTTGCCTTCTGTATTTAGCGGTTCAGATTTTTTTGATTGCTTTTGTTTCTGCTGCCATTGTGTATATATTTTATAACCGTAATAACTGCCCCCACAGCAGCAAGGGCGCCAAAAATGGCAACAGTTTTAAGTTCAATATTCCATGAAGACTTTGGTGCTGTAGGCCTTGAATCACATGGAGTTTTTATAGCTGGCATTGAATCAACTTGTTCTGGCGTTGGCGGTGTTATGTTTTCATTATGAGTTATATTCTGTAACATTAATTTTTTTTGTCTGTTCCACTCTGCTAATTTTCTTCCTGCTTTAACACGCCCAGGATGAGGATGCTTTTCACTGGTCTCCACCAGATTCAGTGTTTTCTGCTGATTTTCTGGCTTGGTTACTTTCTCCACCTGATTCAGTGTTCTCTGATTCTGCTGATTTTCTGGCTCGGTCATTTTGAAGGGAAATAAAATCTATATGATTAAAAGTTATTAATCCCATGATTAATGGCGATAACAATGTTCCAAATCTATAGTATAAATCACATCCTAGAGACTCTAATGACTTTGTTAAAACTGGATCTTGCGTTAAATCATACGTAAGATCTTGTTCAGAATCAATGGGAGCAAATCTACTGACTAGTTTAGTGTACAAACTAAGAACCGTTTGCCCCACACTTTTCACCATTCTAGACCCCAGCTGCGCTTCATACCTGTTATGATACTTTAAAATGTCTTGTGGCGACATCTGTTGAATCTGTTCAATGCTGAATTCAGTTCCGAGGAACTGTTTTGTTTTTCCACATGCTGCCAAAGAATACAGCCTCTCCTTTTTGGGCATAATAGCTTGGTCATCAACTTGGTCATTCATAAGTTCAGGAAGGTTTAGGCCACCTTGTAGCTGTAGTAGATCATCACTGTTCATGTTTTTTAATAATTATAATTATTTTATTTTCTAAAAATGAGCACCGAAAAAACTGTTGCTAACCTTGTATACCATTCTGCTGTTATTGGAGGTCTAAGTGTAGGATACACAATGCTTGGTAAAAGCTTGTTAAGAATTAAACCAGCAGATCTTGGCAAACTAGACTTTGAGGATTCAGCAAAGCTAATTGCTATCATTGCAGCTTCGTTTGCCACGAAAGATTTTCTAGTCAAGCAAGGAATAATTCCAGACAGTATAAATATGTAAACTACAGAACAATAAGTCTCATTAGCCACACCAGTAAAATCATGCTCAGAGTCATCTTGAATCGACTGAAGAAAGAGGCGGAAGAACACCTGGCGGAAGAACAAGCTGGATTCAGGGCAGGCAGAAGCACAGTAGAACAGATCTTCACCTGCCGGATACTGATGGAGAAACATCTGCAACATCAGAGAGACCTGTTCCACAACTTCATTGACTTTAGGAAAGCGTTTGACAGGGTGTGGCACAAGGGTCTGTGGCAAGTGCTCAGAAAGTTTGGCATAGAGGAGGGTCTCGTCCAAACCATCCAGGCGCTGTATAACACCGCCAGCAGCGCAGTCCTCCTCAACAACCAGATAGGGGACTACTTCAAGACCACAGTTGGAGTCCGTCAAGGCTGCCTGCTATCTCCCGTACTGTTCAATCTCTTCCTGGAAAATATCATGCGTGAAACCCTCCATGACTTCCACTCCACTGTCTCCATCGGAGGAAGAATCATCAATAATCTGAGGTTCGCAGATGACATCGACCTGATGGGAGGCAGCAACGAAGAACTACAAGACCTGACAAAGAGACTGGAAGAAATGGGCAGGTGCATTGGAATGGAAGTGAGCACAGAAAAAAGCAAAGTCCTGGTCAACAGCACAACCAAACACCCATGCTGAAATCTACATGAACGGACAACAGCTTGAAGAAGTGGGCGCTTTCAATACCTTGGCGCCACTCTCACCAAAGACGGTCGCTCTACAACAGAAATCAAGACCAGACTAGCGATCGCAACAGCAGCAATGGCAAAGGTAAACAAGATCTGGAAGAGCAGGGAGATCAGCTTTCCTACAAGATGAAGCTGTACAAGTCCCTGGTGCTGTCCATCCTGCTGTATGGCTGCGAAAGCTGGACCATGACAGCAGAGACCACAAGAGAATCCAGACGTTTGAATACTAAATGCTTCAGGCGCTTGCTCGGGATCATCTTGGCAAGACCGGAAGACAAACGACCTTGTGAGGAGCCAAAATAACATCACTTGCAGGCCCCCAAGAACCCCTCTGGCAACAGTCAAGAAGAGGAAGCTGTCGTGGTTCGGGCATGTCATACGCCACAATTCACTGCCCAAAACAGTCATCAGGGCACGCTGGAAGGCGGCAGACGAAGGGGACGACAAGCCAAATGCTGGATGGACAACATCAAAGAATGGACCAGGATGGATGGCCCTACGCTGATGCGACAGGCAGAGGACAGGGCCGGATGGCGGTGCCTGGCTTCGAGAGTGTCTCCTCATCTCTCCTCTACGCCCATCATGGGCAAGAGAATGATGATGATGATAAATATGTAAATAAAAAATACATTTATAAAAAATGGCTTCACTCGTAATGATGTAGGCGGCGCTGTGGTTAATGCGCCTCGCTTTTAGTGGAAGTAATTACGCATTTAGTAACTGCGAGATGAAGGCGAGAGAAAAAGACATAACAAAGCTGTGGAGCAACTAGCCGCAGCACAAGATCGCTATGAAAGCAGAGAATTGAGCAGTTAGATTTTTATTAATGATACTCTGAAAAACAGGGCCATGCAGCTTACACATTTAAAGATTGTTGATCAAGCAATAAAACAATATTATCTAGTAAACAGGCAAACCAATCGAGACATTGCCCCACCAAAATTTAGCGACTTTTATCATCCATCAGAAAAACAAAAGATGCAAGAAATCGCGTTTATTGCCGTTGGTATGACGTTGTGTATTTTGTTGCGCATTATTGGGCTGAATAAAAAAATGAACAAAATCTATTATTCGCCCAAAGGATATTGGAAGGGCATACAGCAATTAAAAAGCTAAGCCAAGCAGCTGGAGTCAGTGAACAAACAGCAAAAGAATGGTTATCTAACAAGCGATTTGGCAAATTTATTTACCAGCGCCTAGACGAATACAGAGACCACACTTTGTCAATACAACTCCAAACGACACCCATCAATGGATCTATATTTACCCTCTGATACGATTAGACGAAAAGATTTAAGTACGCACTCACAGTCATTGACGTAGCTTCAAGATACAAAGATGCGGAACCATTAACACAAAAGAGTGCTTCTGCTGTTGCTGTTGCTATACAACTAATATACCAACGGGGTCCCTAACTTATCCTCGCATGATTCAAGTCGATGATGGAAAGATTTAAGGGCAGTGAATCAATTATTGTTAAACATAGAGTTACCATTAAAAGAGGCATTCCCGGAGTTCACAGATCACAGGCTTAGTTGAAAACTTTAACAAACAGTTAGCTGAAGACTTTTTTCCTACCAGTATCACAGAGAGCTTATTGACAATTCTCGCAACACAGAATGGGTTAGAAGACTGCCCTCAGTTTTGCGCGCAATGAATAATGAAGAATTTAAAGGGCTAAACCAGTACAAGCAATCAAAGAAAAACAATAAATGTTGCTGAAGACTCCAGTACACCCAGCAAACTATTACCGTTTGGTTTTAAAAGTAAGGCACCTTTATTTACCGGGGGAAGCAGAAGGGGACACTCGCATCAGGGCAACCGATCTAGTTTGGAGTGTTGACCCGTATGAAATAAAAAGAATTGTAAGATGAATCCGCCCGTGTATTATTTACGAGAAAACTGACACAACAAAACAACCAGCTCCTCAAAGATCTTTTGTGAAGGAAGAACTGCAGATAATTCCGCCAGACACAGTTCCGCTTTAATTAATTTACGTAACATATTTTGGTTTAAAATGGAAAGGCCAGAAGGAAGCGCAGAACGAAACAAGAATGGTAAAGGAAGAGACCTTTGAAAATGATACGGGAATCATTTCATGCGTGTAATGCTATTAAGGAAACATTTTCGGGGATTAATCAATGCATGCTAAATCATCCAGATCACCTACAACTCAAACCCCCAAATTGGGAAAAAGAATATCTTGAAATAATAAAAAAAATTCGAACGCATCAAGCAAACATGAGAAAAGATTTAAATGAATTGGATGAAGCTATGTTCGATCTTATAACAAAAGTTGATGAAAAATATATACCCCCATGTTATATGCGGTATCAGGCCCGTGTGCATATTGAAAACTCTGGATTAACATAAATTCTCGTTCTTTGGTTTGGTTCTATCTACGTCTTCTTTGTTACAATGTTGTGTTGATTTATGTAGATTAGATCGTGTTTTAAGTTGTCATGATGAAAAGTCTTATTGCCAAACTATGTTCTTTTGTAGTTGTCATTTGATATGTTTGACTGCACAACGCTGCGTGATATCCTTTGCTTTTCTTAATGATTTTTCCTGGCTCGAAATACTGTACATTTTTACCTTAAAACAAAAACAAACAAACTCCTTTGATCACCTTCCAGATATCATCCTTCATCTTTCCTAAACCTTCTTATTAGTTATGATTGCCATACGGCGAATCTTTAGGATAATCGGACGTGTCATTCCATCCCGCATGGACTTTTAGCCACTTCATAATTCCTGTCTTTAAGATGTCTTCAGTAGGGATATCTATAACAAAACCTGTCGTATCTGTGTTAAAGTACTATGGATCAGGATACGAGGGCTTTAAGTAGTATAAGAAGAAACTCTAACCTCCCACCCGAAATCACCAAACCACAGTAACCCAATAAATACAGGTTTGTCTAATTGACTTTCTTTTTTTTCATCATTATGCCAAAACGCTGATCATGCCCTTTACCTAAAGTATGGATAATTAGGTTTTGACAGTCAGCTTAATTGCTTCATTCTCTTTTGGTGAATATACTGAAATCTTTACGTTTGTGCGGATTCGCCATTGTCTTCCAAAAACAGCTGTTGTTTTCAAGCTGAAAAAAGTCTTTTTTCTGAAGCATCTGTGATTTTAGCTTTAAGTCAGTGTTCTTCATGTGGATGGATGGTTTCATGAACTGTTCGTGATCAAAGCATTATGCGAAGAACTGCTGTCAACTCACCTTGTCTTAAATAAAAATTGCTCAGAAGTCTGTATGGACAGACATAATTTTTTTGCCTCGAAGATTAGGCACCAGTTTAGGTGTTCTCATTGGATCACATCTTTAGACTTTCTGTGATTAAATGGAATAGTCATTATGCAGGTAATGGAGTTAATGAGGATATTCTAAGTCAACTTCTAGAATGAAACACGCTGTTGTATCTGGGGTCCAAAACTGCCCAACCACTTTAATGCATTTAGAAAGTTTTTTTCGGATTGTCGTCTGTGTACATTCTTGAACATGTAAGTTGCGTATGAAGTGATTGCGCATAAGCCCTATCCATACAGATGTTTGCATCTAAAATACTTGAGTTAGTTAGACCTTTTTACTGGGTCATTAATTTTCTATGGTATTTGTGTTTGCTTTACCAGTAATGGTGCGACGCCCATATATTTCCTCCACGCCATCCGGTTTTCATCTTTCTGAATCATTGGTAAAAATCTGACAATAAATAATCTGTACTCCAGTTAAACTCTTTAAGAAAGCATCCCGTATCCAGGGAGAAGATTTGTAATGTGCAGGTTCCAGGCTATAATGTTTTATTGCAGGTCTTTCTGTAATTTTCAAGACGTCGCCAACTAAACATGTATCAGCCCTCAAGTTGGAGTATTGATAGTCTCCCATTGTTTTACACTCTAAACTTATGCCACGCAATCTTGAGCATGGGGTAATCAGAATCACTGATGTCCTTTCCGCTAAGACTAGAAAAGACGCGCTTTAGGCGGAGTAAGTGTTATCGTCATCAAAACTTTCCCAACTGTCTGTTACTCTTAAGGGTGTAAACGACCTTTCTAACAAGAGTTGAGCTCAAAATATTCTCTTCTGTTATTGGGCAGGACTTTAAGGGACCAAAGCCAGTGATCTAATGATCCCATCTTGGCTGCATAGAGTCATAAAAAAGACTTGTTATTTAGATTAAGAAACATGTACTTTTCTGATGTCTGTGAATTCTACAATGCATGACACCCTGAAGGCATCGTCCTCCGCTTTCATTTTAATAGATGAGAGTTCGTAACCTCGCAGTGATGAAAGAAGATGGGACTGCTTACTTGTCTTAGGAATAAACTTTCGTTGAAGATTAGCATTTACTGTGACGCTGCTACTCTGACTTTCCGCTAATGGCTCATGGTCTCTTTCTGTGGATTCTCTGCGTTGATGTGAGACCTAAACACAAATCCAACAGTGAACAGTGGATGCGTTCATTCTGATCGTGGTCTTATGGGCTCATCATGATTTCAGATAAATTCACGATTATATAGAACTGTAATTGGCGCACTTGCTGCATGCGTTTAAGAAGTATTTTGCAGCATTAGTACCTTCTATATAATTTTGGTTCTGAATGGACGCTATCCCCGACCTTAACAATAATGAAGGCAATGAACAATCCTGATGAATTATCATTAAGACTGTTTTTCGAAGTTTTTGTGGCGCTGGCCTTCATAAGGATCACTGAGTGATTCAAAGTCTGCGGAAACAACATTTGGGAATGTTGCAGCCGTTTCCTGTTCTTAAAACTAACTTTAGATCCGGGTGGGGGCGTAATTAGAGCTGTATTACAGTCTACAGAACTTTTACAAGGTTTCTTATGTTCAGCTCGCGGCTTGAACAGAGGGCATTCTTGTTAACTTTTCTACAGAATTCTTGTTTGCCAATGATCTTTTGTAAGTTTGCCTGCATTAGTCTACTCATTGTTCGTATCATATGTGTTAATGCGGGAGCCTGTTGGCGAAGACATTAGGAGTAAGCTCAACTATGATTTTTGTCGGGTTCGCTATTGTTGGTGTTCGTGGACACTTTTAATTGGCACCACAAAATTTGTTTCCTCATCCCATGTGTATACATTACCGTTTTTGTTGTGGTTTGTTCTTCAAATCTGATCCTCAATTTTGTCTCTCTAACAGGAAAAAGGATATTCCATTATATAAGTTAACTTAGATCTTTGTTGTATTGCCGATAGTTAGTCACTCTCTCTGCGTGTTCGCGGACATGATGCAGCCTTGCAAGAACACACCACATGAAAACATTTGTCGTCTGAAGTCTTTTGTTTAAAAACTGCTCTCTTTGAAACCACAACTCTCGAGGTAGCGGAATGTTAGCCTTGCTACAATCGGTGCATTACTTAGCATGTTTTAATCTAATCTCTAAGAATTCCGCCCTTGACCAACCAGAGCCTCTCATTTTAGCTTATTCAGCGGCAGCGTCAAACTGTGCAAGAGTTCGTCTTGCCCAACCGGGTGGTTAAGTCATTATTGAGACATGATAGTCTTGCTGTTTAGTTGAGACCCAGATTCTAGAATTTTCTTCATTATTGTTATTATAGTCGATGAAAACAAGCTAAACTTTACTTTATACTGGAGGGTCGATTGTTCGTTACTTGGAACTTGAGAAAGTGCATGTACAACGCTTGCCTGCAGTTTTTGGATTAATAACTTCTAATTCAATATTTTTTTTCATTCTGTGCTCTTGACAACGCTCTGTTTCTCGAGCTTTCCTTCCAAAACAATTCATCTGAGGCCTTAATATATCTTAGCCAATGCTGTCATTCTTTTCTAAAGCCAACAGATTTATTTAAATTAAAAAAATTACACGGCTTAATCAGAATCAATATCAACGGTCTTTTTGTGCTTTAGGTCTCATAAACTAAAGGTTTAAAACACCCTTCGTTGGTTGTTACTGTGAGATGTTTAGAAACAGAGTTTAATGTTCGTTACTTTTTTTAAGCATTCCTTTTTTTTCTGTCGGCCGTCTGGATTTGAGAAAAACGTGTCCTGTCTTTCTTTGAAGATCAAACTTTTGTCTTTTGTATTTGTATTCATCAAAATCGGCCCTGTAAACGATTAAATTCTTCATCCGTGATGTTTGAGTCAACAAAGCGCTTTTTTTATTGTCTCAGTTTATAACGAACTATGTTTAGCCGTATTGTTGAACCATTAGCTGTGTGCTTTTGGAGATTAGGGGGTTTTTTTGTTTTAAAAAAATTTTTTTTATGCCAGCGCACTTACAGACTAATTGAAACAGACGTGAGCTAAGACAAACCTCCTTGTGGTAAAGATGCGGGTGCACTATGGCCCGTTGCTAAGAGGCCTACATTGTTCCGGCCGATGGCAGCTCTTATAGTTTGATGATCATGTATTACATATGTAACAGCATTACAGGCAGCAGAATACCCTTCGTTTGGTTTTGCTGTTTTTTGGAAAAGGTCTTGCTCTTGTATTTGCGCATTTGAGTAATGTTTGTTATCTAAGGTTTTTTTATGTTATGGGTTTCTACTATCTCTTTTTTGGCGGCGCTGTAGGCACATTTGGATAACCTGAAACAGACAGGCTTTTTATAAAATAAAAATAATTTGTATTGTTTTCTTTTAATCTGTTATCTGATTTATTCAGCTGCGCATCATATATTAAAAACAAATGACCTTACATTAAGCGGTTTATTCGGAGGCTTCGTATTTATCTATTTGAATGGTTATTACGTCTTCACAGTTCTCCCGCTCCTTGCAACTGATTATCATCTGTTGACCTTAGGTCGAATCATAAGCCGTATTTCGTTGTATAAATTATCATTCGAGTATACATTGTGATGGTGCAGGATCTTTAGAAACAAGGTCTACTGTTGGATTTCTCACACCTCCACGCCTCCAAACAGTTTTTCTTATTTCGTCAATATGCTGTGATAGGTTTAAGCCCGCTAGAGTAGATTGGTTAGGACTACCTCAATCGAATCATTGTTACTTTCGTTATTTTAGGATTTTAAAAACTTTGCACTTCTCTTCTTTTGAAACGGTTCTTCATCTTCGTCACCAGCAATAAATACATTTAAGCGATCTTGCTGCGTCACTAAAACTAAAATTCCATATAGCAGTTCTGCCCTGTTCTGGATATGTTGTATGATGAATCACTCTTTCGTAATATATTGCTAATTTTGACTGGATATTGTTGCTCAATCAGCCTTGCTAAAATTTGGGTTGCTAACAACGTCAAACTCTAACCCGAGATGTCCCCCAGATTTGCTGTCTTTGCTTCGGTGTCTGGATGATTCTGATAAAAACACGTTTGTAATTCATTTTAAAGTTAGTTCATATGAAATCTGCTCTTTTAATGCTCCGTGAAAGTATGGCGCATTGCGTTTAACAATCCAAAATCTAAGGGACTTGCCCCCGATTTCCCATACGCAAATTTACAGCTACAGCCTTTTGCTGCTTTTGCATCTGCGGCGACTGCGGCGCCTATTCTAAGTTTTAGTGCTTCTTTCATTTTCCGATTCTTGAACGCAGATATAACTTTCATTCCCGGTTATCCATAGTCAGATTAGGTTAAAAAGATGTCGGCATTGTGTAAAGAAAATATTTCTTGCCCCTCAAGTTTATAGAAATTTTTTTAACGAGGCCACGTACACAATATTTTGGACCAACTGTCTGTTTGGTCTGTTTCTGATTCGAGTACTATATTTGTATGTAAGACGCGCAGAGCCTGGAACAATCCACTTAATATGCTCCTAGGTCCGGAAATTTGTCTGTAAGAATTTGTCTCGACATCAAATAGTTAGATGGATTATTTGGATCAGTAATTTCCGTTTTTTTCCCCTTCTCGCAAGGGGAGGCTCTTTCTGACTGCTTGAGCGTTAGAATCGAGCCATTTGCTTGTGACATTTTTTTATAAACAAAATAAAAAAGTTTAATATTAAAGAAAATGCAAGGGCATTGAAGATAAAGAATAATGATGATTTTGATCTGGAGACGGACATGATGTGAAATTGAGCCTTTATACAGCACCGGCGGAGACCCTTCATTGCGGCCGTGAATAACAGAACAGTAATGGTCGCTCTTATACCAAGTTTAGTCAGAACCTCCCGAATTTAATAGACCCTTATTTGATTTGAAGGTAAAGATGTCCATTTGTTGTGAGGCGAGACCAAGGAAAACTTGTTCTGTTACATCTAACCAGACTCATCAAAGTTTTTAAAAAGAGTACAATCAGACAAAGGCTCCAGTGTGAGCGATCAAAATGACTTGGCATTACTAAACCAAAATTAGATAGGATGCAGTTTCTAAACTTCCAAACACACTGATGGAAACTCGACAGATAACCAAATGCAAACATGGAAACTTAAAGATTTATTCAATCGGCAGACGTATTAATAATTGCAATAGAAGCAGAAACCAGTTTTCAGAAGAAACAGCATTAAAGACTATAGCGACTCGCGCTGCCATGCGAGATATAGCGGCTCTTGATCATGGCTTGGAAGCTCAGAGGCGAAATTAACAAACAATTTAGCAAAACTGGGTGGTAATAGATGAGCATATAAAAGAGAAAAGAAAACTGTTGAGGGCTGATGACGCCAACTTAGGGTCTGATATTAAAGAAATGTATTAAACCAAAGACTAATAAGATCTTGAACAAGAAACGATCAGCCCAAGACTAGAAAGCGTTGTCTACTAACGAGAACAAGTACAATCATCATGGGTGCGATAAGAGAACACTATCAAGAATTTTTTTTGAACACACTAGCTAGCAGAGAACGTTTAAGAACACTGTTTTAGTGAGCATGGAGTCACATTAGCAAGCGTTTAAAGGCCTTTGGATTGCAATTAGCTTCTCTGGTTGTTGGCTATTACAGGCGGCGGTGCGGTACAAAAGGCCAGTGCTCCACCAACCATCGCCTCCACACTGATAAATCATGGGTAAAAATACAGCTTGATCATCTTGCAAGTTTATTAAAAAAATTAGTTGGTAAAAGATATAGACTCTTTACCTGGTATATTAGGAAGGTATTGTTAGATGGATTTTGTCTACTGCAGCAAAAGTAGTTGGCTTTATGGCCGAGCTCTTATGGGTCATTAGTTCTCTTTATGTTGGGTTAATTTTTTCGTAAGATATAGACCAAGTTAATATAGGCCAGGTTAATTCCAAGAAACATGCGCTGTCTTTTCATATTCATGGTCAGTATTTTTGTCTTCGCGATCAGAGTCCCGCGTCTTCAACGGTCTTCAGGGCTTTGGACAACGGGATTGGATGACTTATTCTTGGTGGGTACATCTGTTTTTTTACTGCTTGCAATATTACTGGTCAGAATTATTTCGTTTTTCCGACTTTATGTTCATGGGCATTGCCACATGGATTTCATTATTGTGGTTATTTTTGTTCCTATATGGCGCCTGAGGTCTGAAGGCAGCATGTATAAACCAGTGCCAACAGCAATATGTGTCTACTTTCTAGTCTTGCAGAATTGTAAAAATTTTGCGTACCTTTTAATACTTGAAGGTAAACGACTGTAGAATTAATGGCGTCCTCTAAATTTGCTAAGTACTGTTTTGTGCATCAAGCGGTAGAAGGAATCAGTGATGCTCGTTCTAGTTTGTGCTGCGAGCCTAGCAAACACCAAACGTAAGTACGAACAGAGTCGTTTATTCGTTTCTATTTCTGCTTTATTAGGCCCTTTGATGTGTCTAGATAAAAAGTTGTCCAGCTGTTTTATGCTCTTGCTCTATAGACCGAGCTGTGTAAAGCCTGTGCTGAAGAGAAAGATGTGTAATGAGGATTACCGTCTGTTTTACTTTCTAGTGCACGCCCCAATATATGGCGGTGCCTAAAGCCATGATTAAGATCCAACTTCTTGTCTAAGTCTGTCTTGATGTTAATATTGAATTCGTTACAGATTCGATGCAAAAGCCCTTCTTGTCTATTTGTTTGAAGGATTAATCGGTTTGTCATTTGGCAATGGCGCTTGCAGTTTATCGTAATAATTCGGTCTGAAGGTGTTAATAGAAAGAAATCTATACACTGACCTACCAAAGGATTTAGGATGTTTTTAAGTGTTCAGCATTACAGACACTCCACACCCAGTTCGATGCACAAAACACAGCAAAGTTTAACTGGTTCTGATTAATACGGATCGGATGACTGCAACCACACTTTAGCGATGTAGTCTTTTTTAATAGGGGGGTTAAGATATCTGCTTAATGGGTTACTTACCTTTGTATGAAGGTGTCAGTCTGGGTCACAGAAATGTCGAGGGTGTCAGTTGTTATATTTTTAAGATTGTAGTGCGGCCCATCCGAATAGTTTGCATCAGTCTATATTTGAATGCACTCCATTTTAATTTCCGTTTTAAAATGATGTTTGTAACAATACAACTCAAGGGGACCGGCCCTTCGTTTTTTGAAAATGCTATTAATAAAACGAATGCGGAACCAGAACACGGTCGCGCTCCATGTAAATATTGTCTACATGTCGTAGGTTTATTATAAGCAAGCAAGGAGAATTATAATATGTTTAAAATTGTTAATATTGAGGCTATTAGTTAGCCAGTAAGTTACCATACCTGATGGTTATTACGTGCGTTGTGCTCGACTAAAAGAAGCAATGAGTACTTAGACATTATCTCCAAACTTAACAATGGCAAATCTAAAAACAAGGTTGGCCTTCAAACCTGAAGAATGAAGAAGTAGGGGTACTTATTTTGATAATGTGCTAGCTAAATTGTTGGCTTACAAACTCCATTCGGCCCCCGTTCAGGTTTTAGAGTATGCAGCAACAAAACTAATTATGAGGGAGAAATTCCGCCGTTCTTTGCATGACAATTCATTACTCTATATTCATTTGATGAAGCAAGCACTGATGAAAACTTATATGATGGAAGACCTCACTGGTTTAGAGCTCTTCGTCTGGGTATGCTGCATATTGCGATTATGAAAATATACAATTCCCTAAATTTACAGTTTAAAAGACTTAGTTTGTGGGTGGGTCGGATAATTTATTATAATACTGCAAGACAAAGTCGGGGAAAGTTGTGAAAGGTGATAACACTGAACATTGTTTTGGAAATAAAAATAATTAACTGTAACTAAAAAATAATGGTCGCGTGGGCCAGAACGAATCAGGAGTAGTTAATTAGCGCCTGTAAGGTGTTTACCTTGAATTAAAAGTCCTTGCAAGATGTTGCGGACTTTGAACAAAATTGGTTGAGATAGGCGTTTTGTATGGTTTTGGGTACAACTAAGGTTGTGCTTATAAACGCAAAAGAGGTGGCGACAACTCAAAAAGTTCCTAATCCTAGAACAACTGCGCAATTAGAGGCAAAATAATGTTGGCCAGTATGAATATAAAAATAGTTCGAAACCTGACCTCAATGGCACTTTGAAACATATTTAGAATGGGACATAAAAATTTGAATTTTTTCCCCCCCCCCCCCCATATGCCCATTTACATATTTTAGCGTCAAAAAAGTTTCCAGGAAAGCATTCAACTTGGCCCTCTTTACAAGTAATGTCATTTATGCGGAACGACAAGGCGGAAAGATAATTGAAATAACGCCGTATGGGAAAAAACAGTTCATCTCCACAGAAAAAGAAACTGTTTGTTTAAAAAAAAGCTTCTACAAAATTACAGTTCTTTCCAAGAGAATTAGGAGCACGTTCACAATGATATTTGAAATTTCTGTCTTTAATGATGTGGAGAGGGATGGAGTTGTGGGCGTTAGGTGAACGACTTATAAAAGGAATTAATATTAGCTGGCAAAACTTAGACGGTAACGTCTTAACGTTACAATTGTGTTTAACAATGGCGAGGATATTAAGATCCATATAAACAAGCAACAAAATCAATGTTGACTTAATAGAAAACAATCTTACGAAAAATAAATTGGATTAATATTACACTTTTAGGCTCATAGGTTTTATTATACTGAACAGTTTGACGGAGAGTATGATAAAAAATAATAACTGATTAGATTAAATTTGTTATATAACTATGGAGCAGTTAAACTTTATGACAAAAACCCATCATTGTCATTATTTGTGGACAACTGGTTGTGGAAAAAAACAATATTTATCCTAACCTGTTTCAAACAGTTTCAATCGTTATAATTTTAATATTATTGTGATTTTCTGTCCAACACTTAAATGTGAACAATGATATCATGATAGAAGTTTATATGGACAGATGCATGAAATATATTCTAGTTGATCTAGCAATAAACTGACGTGAGTTTTAGAACAGTTTTTAGATTGTTTGAAGGAACGCAATATACTATTTTATTATAGATGGATGTTCAGCGAAAAGAGACATGAGTTAAAAACGAGAATCACTTTGTCAACTAGCTTTCACGTGGAAGGCATGACCTAGGATATGTGAGAGGATTTTATGCCAAAATTATATACTCAGTTTTAAAAAGACTTTAGAGAACAGTTAAAGGACTGTAGTGTTATTCACATGAAAGACAAAGACTCATTTTGAAAGAATGTTTCGCGAAAATGAGTGTTATTGAAAATGATCAGGAAAAAATTCATAGGATTAAACAAAACTGAAATCGAAAAGTTTTGTAATTATTATTAAAAACGGTTAACCCTACACAGTTATGGGGCTTGTTTGTAGATATCGTTATTTTTTGGTTTCTTGATGTCTTACTTGTCCTGAGAACAGGAAACCTTTATTCTGAGCCACTTTCGCCCGAATACTGGTTGAGGGCGAAAGTGCCAGAAGAAGGTTTTACTGTTCTCTACAGACTTGGCCAAACCATTGTTGGGATACACAGACCTTGGGCCACAAAACTTGTCTGTCTACACAGACCTTGGCCACACACACATGTCTGTCTACACAGCTTGGCCAAACACACATGTCTGGTCTTACACAGACCTTGGCCTCCCACATGTCTGTCTACACAGACCTTGGCCACCCCACATGTCTGTCTACACAGACCTTGGCCACACACACATGTCTGTCTACACAGACCTTGGCCACACACATGTCTGTCTACACAGACCTTGGCCACACAACATGTCTGTCTACACAGACCTTGGCCCACACACATGTCTGTCTACACAGACCTTGGCCACCACATGTCTGTCTACACAGACCTTGGCCACACACACGTGTCTTTTTTTACTGACCTACAGTGCTATAAAACACTTCAGTCTGTTGTTACTGACCTACAGTGCTTATAGACACATACATGTCTGTTATACTGACATGCAGTGCTATGGGACACATACAGTCTGTTGTACTGCCTACAGTTGCTTATAGACACATCATGCATTTATATTGACCTACGGGTGCTTATAGACACATACATGTCTGTTGTACTGACCTACAGTGCCTATAGACACTACATGTTGTTGTACGACATACAGTGTTTTATAGACACATACATGCCTTTTATACTGACCTACAGTGCTTATAGACACATTACTCGTCTGTGTGTTTAATGGTACACAAAGGGTGGGTCACAGATACGTGTCTGTGTTTAACAACTTCGAAGTGTTGTCAGTCATTTATGTCTGTGTTGAACAACATTCGAAGTGTTGTCAGTCATTTATGTCTGCGTGTT
>CM031627.1:47863097-47879671 GCA_018398815.1 Conus ventricosus
AGGTTTTGTTGTTGTGTTTTTGTGTGTGGGTGGGTGTGTGTTGTGTGTGGTCCCGCCTCTCTGTCTGTCTGTCTGTCTGTCTGTCTGTTCTGAGGGCAACTTAACTTTGTCAGGTTTCTCTCTCCCCACCGCGAAGTAATCGGATAGCCTGGTGCACCCACCGTGTATATGGGCGCGTTCAGCCACAACTGCTTTCCCTGCGTTACTCTATGGGAATGTGTTCAGTCCTGGCTACTTTCCTCTACGCTACTCTATGAAAACTTTAGTAAATTAGTATTAAAAACGGACAACCGTACACAGTATGTTTGTTTGTAGGGTCGTTATTTTTTGGTTACTTGTCAGAGAACAGGAATAGGCGGCTTTTAGGCCACTTTCGCCCAAAAACGTGGTGGAGGAGCAAGTGAGTCTGAATCGGTGTTTATACGTTCTCTACAGGGCTATCCAAGACACAACATGTCAAATCACCCACAAAATAAGGACAACTGACTGAAACTGTAGCCAGTGGAAACTCATCTACACGACCACCAAAAGAAACGCACTTCACTGTGGTTCCTAGCATCTGACTGTCAGAAACTAACCGTTTGCGAACGCCACAAATAGTAGCACCAGTATCACGCAGAACAGAACTCAAAGTGCCATTCACAGAACCAGACTCCAAATGCAATTTGCCTGTGAACTCACCAGCAGCTAGACAAGCAAAAGGAGTATCAAGAACAGAGCAACAAGCACTGGACTGTTTGCTGTCAGCTGAGTTCTCAACAAAAGTAGAGTTACCAACCACAAAAGGACACGTGTCTGGGTGGCTAAGGGTGCAAATTCTACAGGGGTTTCTACCTGACTTCCATGGACACCTAGCAGCTACATGTCCTGTCTTTTTACACAAAAAACACACAACACTTGCAAACTGATCAGAAGCACTTTCTGAGGAACTCTTACTGCCAGAGGTATAACGGGCGCCACGACCACGATAACGGCTACCGCCAAAGTTATTTCCACGACCAGCAGAGTAACCAAAACTCTGATGACCACAATAACAGCTATCACCAAAGTTACTTCCACGATCAGCCGAGGAAACCAGAGTAGTGGCCACTGTTTTGAAAAGTTGAGTATCTGTTTCCTCTGTCAGACTGACCACAGTACGGAGTTCTATCAGACTGACCGGGATATGCATTTCTGTCAAACTGACCAGTTTTGTACCCAACAGAAGCAAAAATGTTTACATCAGCTTTCCTAGAAAGCACCTTAGTTGGATGAGCACGTCTGTATGACTGCAGACTTGATCATTTCATCAAAAGTTTTCACATCTCTCTCACACAAAAAAGTAGCCAAGTCCTTAGAGACACACTCCAAAAACTGCTCACGCAAGGTAAGATCCACCAGATCTTCAAAAGACTTATCAATTTTTGACAAAGAGACCCAACGGTCAAACAAACGCCTAAGTTCAACTGCAAAGGTCTCGAAAGGTTCATCGGAGCTAGGCTTAGCCTCCCGAAAACGCTTACGAAAACCATCTGGAGTACATTGAAATTTTTTTAGCAAACTCTCTTTCAAAAGCTCGTAAGACACAACATTATTTTCAGCGAGACTGTGATAGAGAGTTAAAGCAGAACCCTCAAGTAGTGCAGACAGGTATGTTACCCACAAACTCTCAGACCATCCCAAGGAACGAGCATGGGTTTCAAAACGAAACAAGTAACTGTCTATATCATCAGTTCTTTCTTTAAAAGGGGGCAACTTAGGAAAGGTTGGGCGAGGGGCGTTAAACCTTGGAAAACCCGAACCCTGACTCTCACGGTCCTGTCCTGAGACCGCACTCTGCTGAGAAGTAACTTGAAGCTGTATTCTTTTCGTTTCCTCTATCAGCTCAATTCTTTTTGTTTCCTCCTGCTCTCTTTTAGTTTCCTCTTGTATCTGCTCTCTTTTAGTTATCTCTTCTTCCTGCTGTACTTTCAACTGAAATTCTTTCAATCGCATTCTTCCTCTCTTTCCATGTCCTGGGCAATACATTTGTCAACATAGTCCAACAGAGCTGGTCCCTCCAAACCACATACTTTACCCCGCTGTAAATACTTAGCGAAAACTTTGTCCTCGTCCACAGAGGACACAACAGGACTTTCTTCCTTACCCTTCTGTGCCATCATGAAAATATGAAATAATGTCCTGTCAAACCCGACACACACACTAGTGGATCAAATACAAACAATTGTTATCACAAGCAAAAAAAAAAAAAGTTTGAAACCTCTGTCTATTGAAATATATATGAATTCCCAAGAGGATTTTTTTTTCTTTTCAAACAAACATTAACGACAATCACTCTTAAAAAGACTAAGTATTATCAAACCCAACCAACACAAAGATAGAGATAAACAACGAAACAGGATTTTAGGGATATGGGGAGAAAGAAAAACACAATCGGTAATCAATGCCAAATTTTCAGCAACAAGTATAAATCAAGCAATGACATGAGAGTAATAACAATATAATCAATGTATTGTTGTTGTTGTTTTTCACACACTAAGCATTCAAAATGAAACAACTAATGATTTTTTTTTTCAAAACTGGTTCAGGGCAGCCACTCACACACTCATTCATTCAAGAGAAAAGAACCCTAAGAATGCTGGAGAAGCAACACAATCCCTAAGTAAAGATAGAGACAGAAATAATCAGAGAGATGACTGAAGATAATAAAATTAAAGCCCACAAAGGAAGGAAGAACTAGGAACTAGGCCCTCGTATCTCCAGAAACTATACAAAGGAGATACCCCGTTATGCTGGAGACGGGAAAGAAAGTAGACAAAAACAGTCATACAACAAAACCATACAACACAACTCGATTGTTCAAAAGGAAAGTCTGTGAACGTGACCTATCACTTCTAATTGGGGCAATTATAGGGCCACAAAAACAAATCCTACCACTAAGGCAATTTTGAATTCAGTAGCAAAAGCAAGTTAACTACGGGGTCACCAGATGTTACGGATGGTGTGTGGTGCGTGTTTTGTTGTCTGACTCTCACTCTCAAAAGTTTGGATGCGTGTACGACTTTTCCCTACACACACCCACACCATACGAACATAGATAGCCAGGCAACACACGTGTAAGATTTTCTTCTTTTTATATGCTGCCTGAACCATCAATATGAATCGTTACCAAATCAATACATGCCATTACATAGAATACAGATCAATGCACGTCAATTAAGACATCAATACATAAGACACTTCAATTATCATATATCAGCGTATCATACTACGTATCTTTATATAACTCACAGATCTCGCCGGCGCCGTCCACAGTGTCTCACATATATAGACTCGGTTCCACAGTACCGAAGCCACAGTCTACAACACTAAAAGAAGACAAAGAAGGATAACCAAGGTCCCCACACGGTAAACACAGCCGTTCACAAAAACACAAGCGATGAAGAAGAAGAAACAGAATCTCCATATAACAAGCACAATAAATCACGTAGAACTTTCATCAGAAGAACCGCAGATTTACATTCACAAGGCACAGTAATCCATAGCAGAAGGACCGCAGATTCACAAAGCACGGCGATCCGTAGAAGAAGAATCGCAGATTCATAAGCACAGTACTCCACAGAAGAAGAACGGCAGATTCATAAGGTACAGCAATTCAATATTGAATCCCCGGAGAACACAATTTCACCAAAGTCCCATGGAACACAATAAACTTCGATTCCACGTACCGTTGGTCTAAAACAAATATTAACTTCTCCGTGTATTCACACTACAATGTTTATATCAATAAATTCAGCCCACCGACACACATGCGGTGGTACAATTAGAGCACATAAATATTCTTATAGGAGTTTTAAGTCATTCTCGGCGACACAGCATTCACAACAATTTTATAACAAATACATTTCCTGCTTCATATTCCGCTGGTACCGTCATCAAAAGTATCCCACATATACAGTGAACATCAATGCACTACTGACTTGAAAGTCAGCCTCTCCACATAGTAACACTACGGAGAAAAACAATGATTAAACAAATAAATTAGGCTGGACACCAAATCCTCGGCCGTTAGTTCTGCTCCCTTCTCTTGTCTCATATTATTATTTTCGTCATCCAGTTACCTATGTCATTTTAAGTTGACGTCATAATTGACGCTGACGTCACAGTTCCATTCAGCTAGTTTACGTCCAGCCTCAATACGTCCAGGATTTTTTAGTTTTAGTAACATTACTCACTTGTGGTACATTCACCTGTGGCACATTCTGGTCCTGCGGAGGGTCCTGTGGCGTCTTCTTCTCGCTCATTTGTTTTTATTGCGATTACATTTAATATGATCAAAATTAATATGATTAAAAGTAATTAATCCCATGATGAATGGGCATAACATCGTTCCAAATCTGTAATACATGTCACATGCAAGAGTTTCTAGTGACTTGTTTAAAACCGGATCTTGTGATAAGTCATATTTTAAATCTTCTTCTGAATCAACCGGCGCCATCTTACTTACTAACTTAGCATATAAACTAATCATTGTCTGGCCCACTGATCTATCCATTTTTGACCCTAGCTGTGCTTCGTACCTAGCGTAGTACTTCTCAACGTCTGAAGTAGACAGTTGCTGAATCTGTTCAATACTTAGTTCAGTGCCTAAATACTGTTTAGTTTTTCCACACGCAGCCAGAGAGTATAATCTTTCTTTATGGCAGTGGTCTACGGAGTAGTCTGCTTGCTCCTCACACTTTAATAGTTCGTCACAATCCATTTTAAAAGCAATAAAAAATAATGTAATATACTGTTCAAAAAAAGAAACGCAAAATGCCAAGCTGCCGATTTGAAACACAATTTATTGAAGCTCAGTGTGACAACACGTTTAATGTGAAAATGACAAAAACAGGTCATCAGTAGGACAGAAGTCTCCCCTGTAATGCTGTGGTAAAGAACCAGCCCCAGACCCTCAGGGAAATCGCCAGGCCGCTTCCAAAGTCAGTACGGGTGTGACCCCCTCTGGCTGCAATGGTAGCCTGGCATCTGCGGGCAATGAAGCAATAATGTTCCTGATTGTCTGCTGTGGGATGGCCGCCCACTCGGCCTGCAATGCCCGGAACAGTTCATTTGGAGTCGCTGGGGCGTTGGCCCTCACTCTCAGGCGTCTGTCCAAAACGTCCAAACGTGCTCAATAGGATTCAAATCCGGGAAAGAGAGGGCCAGGCCAGGGTGTTGATGTTGTTGGCGGTAAAGAAGGCTGTGGTCAGGCGTGCTGTGTGGGGCCTGGCGTTGTCCTGCTGGAACACCGGCCCTGGGAGTGGCCATTAGAGGCAGGACGTGTGGCTGAACAATGACCTGGACGTACTGCTGGGCTGTCAGGTGACCTTCCACGCGCACCAGCTGGCTCCTGCCTGTGTTGCTGATGGCCCCCCATACCATGACATTGCCGCCACCATGCGGAGGTGCCTCGGCAATGCAGTTCTGCTGGTTGCGTTCATTAACCCGGCGGTAAAACCCTTCGCCTCCTGTCATGGCGCTGCAGCAGAAACTGTGACTCATCCGAGAACCAGACGTGTCGCCAATGGTTCCTCAGTGTCCAGTGTCTGTGTTGCGTAGCCCATTGCAGTCTGGTCTGTCGATGGCGCCCCGTCATTACGTTGCCACGCCTGTAAGCCCTCAGCCCAGCAGCATGCAGCCTGTTCCGGACAGTCTGGTCGGAGATGCGACGGACACCAGCGCATGCCTGGACAGTGGACGAGGCCGGCAGGAAGCGATTGCGGAGATGTCTGAGCCGTAAAAAGCGGTCCTGGGCTGGGGTTGTGATATGAGGTCGGCCTGACCTCGGGGCATCAGCTGATGACCCTGTCCTCTGGAAGCGAGTCCAAAGTCGGCATATGGTACTGGGGGAGACATTCAAAGCATGGGCCACATCAGTTGCACTCTGACCAACTTGCAAACGCCCCAGGGCGTTTTCTCTCTCTGCTGGGCTCAAACGTGGCATGCGGGTTTTTTGGTACGGTGTGCCTGCCGGTTGCCAAAATGACCCGGCTTTTATACTGCACTATGACCATGGTGTGTGGTGTGTTCACCACTGAGTTGGGCATGCTCTGCAGGCGAAACAACAGAGCACAACCCAATGTTTGCACTGTCGCACTGGCCCACAAACACGCACGTGCACATAGTGACAACCTGAATCAATGTTATACTAGCACGTCGACGTTCAAGACATAATCAGGGGCGGTTTTTGGGTGTTCTCAACTGTATGGTCCACCCAGGTGGCAAAATTTCATTTTGCGTTTCTTTTTGAACAGTATGAGTTTAACGTGGTTAATTATGCAGTGCCTATCTTTGGTTTTATAGTTTATTCAACCCCTGAAAAAATGTTTGTTAGGAATAAAACCGCCCAACATGGGAAAGATAGAAGATTCGCCAAAACTAGTTGCAGCCTTATTTTTGCTTTAACAACAAAGATTATCTGGTTAAAAAGCACATAGACAGTCTTTCGTATTATGATTATTTTAATTATTTTTTTAGTTAATAAAAGATGAGTGAAAAAAAGATTATCAATACGATTTACCACTCTGCTGTGATTAGCGGTCTTAGTATAGGTTTAGCGTGTTAGCAAAAAAACATGTTTAAAATGAAGCCGGCGGATCTAGGAAGGTTAGACTTGAGGACGTTGTTAAGGTTATAGTTGTAATTACTGCGGGATTGCGTCAAAAGACTTTCTTGTTACACAGGGGATTACTCCCAGAAATATTAGTTCATAGAAAGATTAATCTAGAAAAATATTAATTTAAAAAAAGATGGCGGGAGTAGTTACGATGGTAGGAGGAGCTATTGTTAATCCCTTTGGGCCCCTCTCGGGCAGCAATTATATGTTAGTAAATTGCGGTCCGATGAAGAGAGAGAACGACATAACAAGGCAATAAAAGATCTAGCTAAGGCAAGAGATGCTTACGAAAAAAAGACGAATTGCTCACTTAGACTTTATTAATAAAAATTTAAGAGAAAAGGGCCATGCAGAGCACACATTTACAGGACGTTGATGAGGCAATGATGAGTATTACTTAGGGGACAGGAAAAAAGTTTCTAACATCGCCACCGCCAGAAACTGTCTGACTTTTATGAACCATCAGAAGAACAGAAAATAGCAGAAATTGGTTTTATTGTGGGTGCTATGGGAGCAATTATATTCTTGCACAAACAATCTAAAAAAACAATTAAAAATACAGTCCTTCTTATGGACAATACGATGTACAAAATATATTATTCTCCTAAAGGGTATTGGAAAGGAAAGACCGCTATTAAAAAAACTAAGTAAAGCTGCTAGAGTGTCTGAATCAGATGCGAAAGACTGGCTTTCAAAACAGGCAATTTGGCAAATATATCTGCCTGCTCCCAAAAGAATAATAAGACCTAAAATTTGTTAATTCAGTTCCAATGACACCCACCAGATGGACTTGCTGTATCTTCCACATGACAAAATCAGAAGAAAAAAGTTTAAGTATGCTCTGACAGTTGTTGCATGGCTTCAAGATACAAAGACGCTGAACTTTTAAACGGATAAAAGCTCAACTGCGTGGCTGTAGCTTTACAAACAAATTACTTGCGGGGCCCCTTTAAAAGTATCCTAGGATGATTAAAGTTGATGATGGAAAAGGAGTTTAAAGGTTCTGTAAACCAGCTGTTTTTAAACATCATGTTACAGTTAAGAGAGGGGTCCCAGGCAACCATCGCTCACAAGCCTTAGTAGAAAACTTTAATAAAAATCTAGCTGAACGCCTGTTTACCTATAAATATCACAGAGAAATTATAGATAGAGAACGCAACACAGAATGGGTTAGGAGATTGCCGGCAGTCTTACGTGCCATGAAAAAATGAAGAATTTAAGCAACAGGCCTTAAGCCAGTAAACGCAATCAAATTAAAAAAAAAAAATTAGCATTACTGAAGTTGTGCAGGGGACTCAAAAACTCGGGCCGTTTGGACTAAAAGTAAGATACTTGTATCTCCTGGAGGGGCAGAAGCGATGTTAGTTTTTAGAGCGACAGATCCTTATGGAGCGTAGACGTATATGAAGTTGAAAAAAATCATAAAAAACAACCCCTCCCGTATATTTTTTTAAGAGAAACTCTCTCGTCTAGGGGGTGCTACTACGTCAAAAAAGCCTCCCCCTAAAAGATCCTTTGTTCGCGAAGAGCTGCAAGTTGTCCTGCCAAACACAGTGAGTTAACAAAAAAAATAGTATTTGCTAAACTTTTTTGGGCCTATTTTGGGTTTAACGATCATGTGTTTGTTTTTCAAGGGTTCTGTTTAATTGCATCCAGTGTCTACCTGTCGTGAAGTAAAAGTCTTTCTCCACTCCTTTTGAAGTTCAATTTTTTTGTCGTCTATAATCCTCACCATCGGCCATAAGCTTCTGAAATTCTTCGCCGTATTGTTTTCGTCCTGTAATGATTTGCTTATTCTTAATCTTAATGAACAAAGTTTTGCTGATGCTAGGGCTACAATGGCAGTGTGCTTTTGTAATTTGGGAGTTAATTTTTTTAAAACAGCACTTACAATCATAGACACAGCGCCTAAACCCAAACCAAGACCCCCTAATGCTAAAGAGGCTGGCGCTCCAGCTCCAGTAGCTAAAAGAGCAACACTAGACCCAGCACTTCGCTAGCTACGCTGATGAGCCAGTAATTACATAAGAAAGAGTATTTAAAGCTTTAGCATATTTCTTTCTAGTAACTCTATACTTATCCAAGTCGCTTTCTATTTCCTTTTGAAGTTCAGTTATTTGTTTTAAAATTTAAAAAAACTGTTGAACATGCTTTTTTAAATAAGATTATTTTATTAATTAATCTTAAATATTTTTTTTATTAATTCCTTCTGGCAGCACTTCTTTAAACAGAGTAAAACGCAATAAAATTAACATACTTAATGAAAATAAAGTCGAGTACTGTTATTTTGTCTTTGTAAACCCATTATAGTAACCTTGTCAGATGATACATGGGTTTGTTTATTTCATCCCCGTTTTTAGTAATTGCAATAGCGAGCTTAAGGGGGCTCCAAGTTTTCAGCCTTTATTTGTATCCCTCTAATTAACGTATGTTCTGGCAAACTAGTATCTCCCTCCCTCGGAGTAATAAATAAGCGAAAAAAATCGTCATTTGCCTAGGTAGCGCCTGTAGAGTTGGGGTAAATTGTAAGCCGACGGTGTTGCCCCCACTTCAGCAAAGGACTTCTTTCTCTGTAGCATATATTCAGAACCCTGCATAGTTATTTCATCTGTTTTTTTCTGTTGTGTTCCTGGAACCAGACTAACAAGAACGGGTCCTTCATTTAAAGCTTTTCTAAAATTGTTTTTTCTTGTCAAAGTTTTACATTAGCGCTTTCGTAGTTCAAACTTTAAATTCCAGTCAATTTCAGGAAGCAACGCCCAAACATTCCTCTTTTATGAAGTTTGTATTCGGTTTGCCAAAATCGTTAGCCCTTAATTTCTTATATCTTCTAGGGTAGGATTTTGCTGTCGTTTTTTGTCTTCAAATTTCTGTTCGTTTGTAAACCCCATCATCTGTGTACTCAAATCCAAAAACATTTCCTGGCACTCCTATAAGATCATACTCAGTGTGTCTGCTAGGTCTTTTAGCTCTACTGCAGTGCATTTAGGAGTACCCTGCGCTTTTGATTCTGGCCCGCGAGACATTCTTTTTAATATTAAAATTATAATAAACAAACGTATTGAACTGGGGGGTCAGTCCGTAAGCATAGCTTAGCGTGCTTAGATTTTTCTAACTGCTCTTTTATTTTTTTTAGCTCATCTTTGTCCCTATTATATAATTTTCACTTAAACATTCTTCAAAACTATCTTTGTCCTTAGGAAAAATAATCAACCGATTTTAACTGCGATCTAAAGTCTTTTAAGACAGCATGTATTTTTGAGTTAAGAGCCACACAAAAACTAAGGCGTGGCAGCCGTAAAGGCCAGCTTGACAGAGCTTTTTTTTTTTTAACAATGTCTCGTTCAGCCGAAACAGTCATCAATAATAAAACAGTGTTTCAGTTCCCTAAAAATAGTCTTTAGTAATGTTCTAAACAGTCGCTCAGTTTGGGCGCTAGGGTCAACTAAAAATATATTTCGTCTGTCCAAATAAACTTCCTTTCTTTGTAAGACTTGTTGTGCTTAATGGTTGTGCAGAATATAACAATGTGCTCGTAATGAAACCTGTATATTTTTTTTGTAACAAATCAAGCATGAAGACAGTTTTCCCACACCCTGTAATCCCGCAGATAAGAGAACAGTGCGGTTTTTTTGGGCAGAAACTTCAAAACTATCCATCTGTTTTTATTAGAATATTTCTTCTACATTTTAATAAGCCGCGTCTTTTAGTCTGTTTTCTTCAATGTTTAACTGAGCATCACAAACCATAAAAACATGCATTTGTATTGGGCGTCTCCGTCTGCTTTCTTGCGTATTTATTTTTTTTACCATCTTCCCCTATCTTTCTCCATTTCCCAAACAATCTGTTGTCAAATGTGGATCTAAAATCCAGCCAATAATTATTTGGTTATTAAGTAGTCTTCGAGTCTTACATCATAAAGGCGAAGTTTTTTTACATACACGATCAACTGCAGGATCCCTTTGCAAACCTCCAGCGAACAACTTTCTTATTTCATCAAAGTGTTGGTGAGGTAAAAGTCCGCGCCCTGAATACAACTGATCAGACTTGCCATTTATTGCACAGTCAACCTTCTCAATTTTTGGATGATAAAACGCTTTGATTCTCTCTGAAAAAGGAGTTGTTTCTTCAGTAAACAAGAACAAAATTCCTTTTAAAGACTTCAGAGACTGATTTAGATGTATGTTCCAAAGGTGTCTCGTTTGTTTTTATTTTCTGTAATGGAGTGTATAACCTTTTCCCTAATAAATAACCGTTTTACTTTTATACTGGGTTAAGATTGTTCTGGCCAGTCCAGGGTTAAAAACAACATCAAATCAAGAGGAGATGTCGCTGACTGTGTATGTAGCTAAAGGGTCTTCAGACAGAACGACAAAAACCGTAGGATTAAATGTCAGATGATAAGTAAGTTTTTCTTTTAGCGCACCTTGGTAATATGGCATATGCGTTTTTAAACAACTCAAAATCTAAGGGATGCAGAAACTGTTGCCAAATGCTTCTGCTCCCGCCTCATCTTTAGCATTTTTCTTTGCATCCTCGGCTCCAACTCTGTGCTTGAGGCCGTTGGGCTTTGTATTCCCTGATAAAATTTCTCTTTCCTTTCTTTTTTAGGCAGCCATATGTCAGAATAAAGGGCAAAATGTCTGCCTCGCTTAGTACAAAGACTTCTCTGCCCTCCGGTTTAATTGCTATATGTTTAACGATGGCCCTACCCAAATTAGCAAAACCCGTAGCATTGGATCTGCTGATGTAATATCTATTTTGAATGATAGTTTAGTGGTGGGCCCGGCATTATAACATCGTTTAGCGCCAAGATCAGGGAACATGACTATTAAAGTTTGTCCAGGCTGAACTGTTGATGGAGTATTTACACTAATTTTCGTCTGCCTTATACCTTTTACGCCATGGGTTCCTTCTCTTTTCTGTATGGATCGAGGTCACAACCGTATGAGTTCATTTTTTATAAAACAAAAAAGAATATAAATAAAAAATATGGCTGAAGATTTGACGCGATTGATCCTGTTGAAGAAGAAGAAGATGAAACAGAACTGCGCCCTTCATTGCAAAAGAGCTTGAAGGAGCAGCAGCCCGGTCAAGGAGTAGGGTTAAGCCAAATACAATTGCTAGATAGAATTGAATCATTATATAGTCATATGGGGCGAGAGCAGCCAGGAGCACTTAGGGTTTATGATTTTCAACAGATGAAAATAATCATTTGTATGTAAGAACCAGTAAAGGAAAAAAGGTGTACGGCTTACTGCAAACCGACCCAACCCAGTTTTTTTAAGCAGGACCACAATTCTTAGAGATCTCCCTGTTTTTGACCAAAGGCAATTAAACTTTATTGACGATTAAGGTCTGAGGCTGTTAGTTTTTACAAAACTTGGGGCAAGAGTTGCCAACACAATCTGAAATACAAAAAAATACCTCTTCAAGAATTAAATCGAAAAGCAGATGAACTAATAGCAGAAATTGAAACGAGTTTTAATGAGGACGCAATTAAAAACAATTAAGATTCTCCATTGCCTATGCGTGAAATCCTGGGGCTTAATGCTGCTCTACGGACAATAAGGGGGCATCTAAATCTCAATCTAGCAGAACTTAATAAACTAGATAGAAAGATAGAAGAAGAAAAAAAAAAACTCGCGATGCAGTGATAACAATTTAGGGCAAGAGGAAAAGGATAGAATACAGAAGAAAAATAAGGATTTAAGGCAAGAAAACGGTAGGCTTTTTTAGAAGCTCTGTCTGCTAACAGGAAGACTAGCAGCGCAAACAAGCAGAATTAAAGAAAATATAAAAAATACTTCATGAAAACACTACGTTAGCAGAAAGAATAAGGACTCTGTTCAGAGAACAGGGGATTACAATAGTTAGCATATTAAAGCTGTTGGGTTTGCTATCTCTACACTCGTTTATGCTTTAACCGGCAGTGCACCAACAGGGCCAGAAGTGCCCCCCGACACCTGCCTGGTAAAAGTTGGATTAGAAAACCATTGCATCATCTAGCAAACTTATTAAAGAAGTTAGCAGCCAAAGCGCTTGATGCTCTGCCTGGTATAATAGGTAGTGTTGTTAGTTGGGTTTTGTCTACTATAGGCAAAGTTGCTGGTTATATGGCTGACCATCTATGGACGTTAGGAGTGCTAGCTGCTGGATTAATTTTTAGTGAAAGAAAGTATAGCTAATCCAGTAAAAGTTAAAAACACAACAAGGCTGTCTTTTCGTAGTATGACTGTCAGTGCGAGGCAGATCAACAGGTGGCGTGCTTTCTGGGCTGCTTTTGGTGTGGATCGCTTATAACTGGTGGGTCGCTTTCTTCAGGGCTAGGTACTTTCTTTAAAAGGATGGGGCGGGCCTTGTGTTTAAGCCTTGATTGTGCCCTAAGTTTTGGCCGTCTCCAGCTATGAGGATTTCATTGTTATAATTCTGTATCAGCAATCTGTAGTCTAAGGGCAGAGGGGTAGCATGTATATCCATGGCCTACAACAAGTCAACCTTTGACCTAGAGTGCAAGAACGTCTTGATACCTTTGTATGTGGCAGGCAAATTTAACAGCAGAGTTAATAGCATCTTCTAAATTGGCTAGAAATTGTTTTCTGGCATCAAAGCCTGTAGATTGACCACTTGCTAGACTTGGTCTGTGCTTGTGCTCCTAATAGACACCAACGTATGTCCGTATGGAGTCATTAAGTCTTTTCACTCTGGCATTGTTAGGCCTTTACTTTCATCTAAGAAAATGTTGCCCAAGCATTAGGATGTTTTTGTTCTATGGATCCCAATCGAACTTGTGCGTTTGGTTGGAAAGAGGTGTGGCCAGGCCAGTAGTCATAATTATATTCTTTTTGCACCCCACAAATACAATGTGCCCAACCATGATTGCGGTCTAACTTTTGTCTAAAATCAGTTGAAGGATTAATGTTAAATTCGTTGCAGATTCTTTCATATGCATTATTGTCCATTGGGCTTTTAAATGGATTAAACGCATTGTCCCTTTGGGAGGACTACTTGTAGTTCAGTTAGTATTCGTCTGTACTGGTAATAAACATGAAAGTTTTATACTGACCTTACTAAAAGATTGGGGTTGGGTTTAAATGGTTTTTCATATGAAACACCGCAGCTGTGGTTGCCCCAGTAAATGGCAAAATTTAACTGATTCTTTGGGTTTAAAACATCTAGGGCGGATGACCATGCTGATGGCACTCTATCATTCTTTATTGGTGGATTTAAATATTTAGTTAGCGGGTTTACAAGTCTAACTTGGAAGCCGTATGATTCATTCTGCAATGGTTAGATGCTGAAGTCTAACGATTTGGGATTATAAAACGCTCCTACATTGTAGGCGGCACTTTCGCTTATTTAAAGGCTCCATTTTTTTAAATAGTTTTTAAAATAGTTATAAAAAAGATGCATCTACATAAACCAAACAAAAAAACGTGTGTTCGTTTAAAAAACCCAATTGGACAACAGGCGCGGTAAAATTTTAGGGTTGCCCTTAGAGAAATTGGCTTTAAAGTTTTTGTGGGTTAACATATCTGAAAAGGCTCAGAATAACTGGATTAAAGTTAATGACGAACAAGGCAATCAAATAACTCATATAACATTTCCTGATGGCTACTACAACTTTTGTTCTTTAAAAGAGTACTTTGCGAATATGATATATTGTTAACAATTAACGAGGCAACCTTAGAATTACTGTAAATTTCCCACTAGAAGAAAGAAGAGAGTATACTTTCCCTAAAGGACTGGCTCGAATTTTGGGGTTCCATAGTAGCGATAAATCTTATAGATTTAGTACAAGAGAAGATGTTTTTTCAATTTAAAGGCAATAAACCTTCTGATTTTCTTGTGACCAATGTTGTATGTCCATTTACAAGAGTTAAGAACATGTGCTAATTTGTTTGCTGGCTATCCGTCTACAGTTTCTAAAGGTTTTGCTACCAACTAGGGCGGGGTTTTGCGATTATCAGTTATATACGTTTGATGGAGACAACCAATTTAAAGAATTAATTAGCGTAGATATAAATTCATTGGATGTAAAAATTTAAATAATCAAGATGGAAAGCCAGTTGTTTGTTTGATTTATTAATAGAGCTAGAAGTAGAAGAGCATACTAGAAAAGTAGCAAGGGCTCAGTCCGCGGACGTTAATAGCGCTGAAAGTAGACAGGGATACTAATTTTTTGCCTTGGAGAGAAGGTAAATATCTTTGTTTAAAGATCACCAAATCTTTTTCTCTTGTTTTGTGCAAGGGAAATTTGAAGAAGTTATATGTGGGGGGCGTGCGTGGGGGTGGGGGCGGGTGATGTGTAAAATTAACTAGGCCAATTAGTTGCAGATCCTTTTGACCTAGTTTACTGCACTGCGTTGTTGGTCAAAACGTGGGGTGGGCGTGCGTGCGTGGGGTGGGGTGTGTGCGTGCGTGGGGTGGGGGTGTGCATGCGTGGGGGGGGTGGTGGGGTTGGGGGGTTTTGGAGGTGGGGTTGGGGTGTGTGCAGGAGTTACCTCCCTTAGTATTATTTTTAGTCCTGTTGAGGGCCTTTTCTGGGTCAATCAGGCAGAAACGCCTGATTGACATAGTTATGGCGTATTTTTAGCCTTAGGCGGGGGGTTTGCTGGGCGCTAGCAGTCACGTGACCCGGCACCGCTCCCTAGAGCTGCTGGATCGATAACCAGCGCTGTCTCTTGTCTCTGCGTGTCTGTCCTCATCGGCTAGTATTGATTTTTTCACAGCGCTAGGGCGCTTTGCCAAAACTCTCCCAAAGCCAACGTCGCTTTTTCATATATTTTAAAATGAGCTTTCTTTTCTCATACAAGCTGTGGATCGAAATTCCGAGCTTGTTAACTTTGGACAGTAGAAAAAACAAAATAATAATTCTGTCAGTTTTTACACAGCGTGGGTTCCATCAGAATTTCGAGCAAGGCTTTGCCACGTTCTAATTTTTCAAGTATGAAATCATTTCCCGATAATACTTTTTGTATTTCAATATTATTTCTTTTTTCTCACCCGAATACAGCAAATGCTCAGTTTCGCTTTCTTGAGAACTAGCATCCCTTTTGGTTTCTTGTGAAGAAGGCCCAGCTTCCAGACTCAAATCAGCCATGGTTTTTGTGTTGTGTAGTGAGAGCGCTAAAAACACGTCTCCACTGGCAGTCGCTCACTGTATAATGAGGGTCCAACATCCCCATAGAAATGGCGTCATACCTCCCTGTCAATTGGTTTGAACATGCACACGTGACACTCAGCCATTTAATAATTAACTACAGACCTGCGCTGCATTGCGACAAGCCTGATGACGTGTCAGTAACGCCAATTTATCGATTTTTGCGGTGCCATGAACAAGCGATTCCGTCCCCGTTCTAGAGAGGGGGACAGCGACACAGCGCGAGGAGCGGCATGTGTCGCTGTCCTGTAACCAATATTGATTTGGGGCAGGACGTGATTTGTATGTGAAAAGGGGGGTTTTTCGTGCAAAATAAGATGGGTGGTCTTGAACGAAGATATTTACATTCTCTTATCTGCTTTAACGGCAGTTAACAGCACAGCAAACATGCTAAGTTAGAGCTATGTCAGACTGAGATTCCAGCCCTTGCAGAAGTTTGGCTTCATTGGATCGCCTCCGTTTTTTGCCCGTTTTGTTGAAGGGTGTACATGAAGGGATTGATGGCGGAGTTCAAGGGCAGCACAAAAATAGCCAGTGCCACGTTCACCTCACCAGGGATAGGAGTACCAGCCCAGTGCCCAAAATTCCACACAGTCCAATGGGAAAACCCGCACAGGGAAATCTGTTACTGCAACAGTGATCAGCCTCTGGGCATGGTCATCCCGGATACTTGGTCGTGGTTATTTTGAAAGCATCCTGTATTGACAGTAGATAAGTCCTTGGCCAACAAGATCAATAGAACAATGAAGTTGGGCCGCCCCCCCGTCATGGGGA
>CM031627.1:47889718-47901085 GCA_018398815.1 Conus ventricosus
AAACCCAAAAATTTATTATAGATGACTGTTCAGCAAAAAGAGACATAGTTAAAAAGAGAAACACTTTGTCAAAACTAGCTTTCAGCGGAAGGCATGCTGGGATAAGTGTGTGGTTTTTATGCCAGAAATATAACTGGGTTTTTAAAAAAGACTTTAGAGAACATTTTAAAATGTGTTTTATTTACATGAAAGACAAAGACTCATTTGAAGAATTTTTGGGCGCGAAAATGATGTTATTGAAAATGACCAGGAAAAACACAGGATAAACAAAACTGAAATCTGAAACTTTAGAAATTTTTAGTATTGAAAACGGATAACCCTGCACAGTATGTTTGTTTGTAGGTCGTTATTTTTTGGTTACCTGTCAGAAAACCCAGGAATAGGCGGCTTTTAGGCCACTTTCGCCCAAAAAACGTGGTGGAGGAGCAATGGTCTGATGGGTGTTTATACGTTCTCTTCCTGTTGCAGATCTCATTGTGGGTAATGTACCTGGAGTTTCTGTGAGCGTCGAGTTGGGGTGATGTATCTGGTGAACCTTTCTCTTTAGCCGCCGTTTACGAGGGCTAGAGATAAACATGTTGTGGACAAAAAGCCTTGTGTCAGATCCCTGATGTTTGAACATTTCCCGTTCTGATCTTGTTCAGAAACGGGATGAGTCATTGAAGTCTTGCTTTCAGTTAACGTCTTCTGTGTGTCTGCTGTGTCTATTCTGATGTTGTACCTACAGTCGTTCTTTCACAAGGTACTTCAGTGCCTGGGTCAGAAATAACACCTTTGGCTTGTGAGAAAGAGCGGGTTCCTTTGGGACAGTTCTCGGAATTGGTCTTTTGTGGTTTCCCTCTCCAGAGTCTGTTTGTACTGTTCATGAAGTATTTTGTACGTTGGCGTCGTCCAGGCTGGATGACGCTTACCCATTCCCATTTTAAAACTGTTCCGATGGCGTCTTCTATGCCAGATGAAGATGTCGTTCTGTACAGTTTGATTGTGCTTTGTCTGACAGCAGTTCCAGGGAGTTGCGTGCAGTTTTGGGGATTTTTTTTCAGGACATTTTGACTTCGAAACCAGGTTCTTTCTCAGGTGATGCACTATTAGAGATCCCTCTTACAACCGATGTCCCGGTTAGAAAGAAGTGTTATGATATCCCCTTTTCTGCGAAAGAGGTTGTTGAGAGAGAGATTGGTATCAGTTGGATCTTGGAATCTTTGAGCCATCGAATAGTCCGTATACATCTCCAGTTGTGTTCGTCAGGAAAAAAGATTGTACGTGTCGTTTCACCCTGTGTGTGCTGAAGCTTTGAGGAAGATTCAGGGAATCTTGTCTTCTCCACCTGTGAAATTGTTACCTTCACTGCGTAATCCTTTATTCTCAGACTGATGCTAGTTCTGTTGGTTTATTTGCTTTATTGTTCCAGTAGAATGATGATGTTTTCCCCCAGTCGTATCACTAGTCGAAAGTTGCTGAATCGGAAAAAGGCATACAGCACTATTGAGGGGGAATGTTTATCCATTGTCTCTCCCCCGTGGGGTATGGAGAGGCTGACTGAGTGGTCAGTAGACATTGTATGTGCATTATCATCTGGGTGTGGGTGCAGCCCGTGCCCAACCATTATCTCTCCCCGGGGGGGTATGGAGAGGCTGACCGAGTGGTCAGTAGACATGTGTGGTCTCTACCCAGTGTGGGTATGGAGAGGCTGACCGAGTGGTCAGTAGACATCGTATATGCATTGCCATCCGGGTGGGGGTGCAGCCCATGCCCAGCCGCCGTCTCTACTCCGTGTGGGTATGGAGAGGTTGTCCGTGGGTCAGCAAAGCTAGCATGTCAAAGGGCTTCAGAGTTCGTTGGGACGACAACTGTGTTCTTCAGTTGTGTGAGAGTCCCTGGAAGGACCCCACGAACTGCTTCGTGAGCGGCTTCGTTTTCCGTCGAGTGAATGTAATTTGTAGGTTTGTGTATTCTGCTGTTGTTTACTTCTTTTTCAAAAAAACAATTCGGTCATTGTTTTTTTCTTGAGGAGGGGGGAGTTTGTGACGTCAGCGTCAATTATGACGTCAACTTAAAATGAAAATAGGTAACTGGATGACGAAAATAATAATATGAGACAAGAGAAGGGAGCAAGAACTAACGGCCGAGGATTTGGTGTCCCGCCTAATTTATTTGTTTAATCATTGTTTTTCTCCGTAGTGTTACTATGTGGAGAGGCTGACTTTCAAGTCAGTAGTGCATTGATGTTCACTGTATATGTGGGATACTTTTGATGACGGTACCAGCGGAATATGAAGCAGGAAATGTATTTGTTATAAATTGTTGTGAATGCTGTGTCGCCGGAATGACTTAAAACTCCTATAAGAATATTTATGTGCTCTAATTGTACCACCGCATGTGTGTCGGTGGGCTGAATTAATTGATATAAACATTTTTAGTGTGAATACACGGAGAAGTTAATATTTGTTTTAGACCAACGGTACGTGGAACGAAGTTTATTGTGTTCCATGGGACTTTGGTGAAATTGTGTTCTCCGGGGATTCAATATTTAATTGCTGTACCTTATGAATCTGCCGTTCTTCTTCTGTGGGTACTGTGCTTATGAATCTGCGATTCTTCTTCTCGGATCGCCGTGCTTTGTGAATCTGCGGTCCTTTGCTATGGATTACTGTGCCTTGTGAATGTAAATCTGCGGTTCTTCTGATGAAAGTTTACGTGATTTATTGTGCTTGTTATATGGAGATTCTGTTTTCTTCTTCATCGCTTGTGTTTTGTGAACGGCTGTGTTTACCGTGTTGGGGACCCTTTGGGTTTTCCTTCTTTGTCTTTTTTTTAGTGTTGTAGCTGGGCTTCGGTACTGTGGAACGAGTCTATATATGTGAGACACTGTGGGCGGCCCCCGGCGAGAAACTGTGAGTTATATAAGATACGTAGTATGATACGCTGATTATGATAATTGAAGTGTCTTATGTATTGGGTGTCTTAATTGACGTGCATTGATTGTATTCTATGTAATGGCATTATTGATTTGGTAACGATTCATATTGATGGTTCAGGCAAACATATAAAAGAAGAAAATCTTACACGTGTGTTGCCTGGCTATCTATGTTCGTATGGTGTGGGTGTGTGTTTGGGGAAAAGCGTACACACATCCAAACTTTTTAGAGTGAGAGTCAGACAACAAAACACGCACCACCCCACCCATCCGTAACAGGAACAGAAATGCAAAAAGCAAACCAATCAGCAAAAAAAAATTGTTAGATAGTAATACAACATCGCCGCCACCAACAACACAATTTAACAAAAACAACACAATCACAATCAAGCGATAAGATGTATTATTATGTATTTTAGTGGTGCTGCTGTTGTTGGTGGGTTTTTAGTTTACAAATACCTAACACCATACCTAGCAACAAAAACCGCAAGCCCCCACAGTAAAAGAAGAAGAACCCGCTTCTGCAAAAAAAGTGCAACCTCCTGCAGTAGACCCTTTTATATGGAATAGTTTTTAAGAACTAAATAAAGTACAAGTTAAGAACTAGATAAGTACAAGTTAAGTTAGTTATAGAAAGTACTTTTAAGTTAGTGGGAAGTAAATTACAAGTAAAGTTCAAGTAAATTATAAGGTTTTTTTTTAAATACTAGTTAGGTTCTTTAAAAAAGTACTAGTTAGGTTTTTAAGTTAAGTTCTTGTTAGGTTCTTAAGTTAAGTACAAGCCAAGTTAATTTTAAAGTTCTCCCAAAGTCCTACAGCATATGAAAACTCAGGCTGACGTAAGTTCTCTTGTTATTTTTTAGAGACTAGTGGGTTTCTTGTTACAGCAGTTGTGTTTACTTGATGAAGAGTAGAGCGCAGATTAACATTTGTGTGATAAAATACTTTGTTTTCAAAGAGAGCTTGCTTGTAGTTATCGTGAGTTTTTTTTTTTTGAAAAACTTCTTTACTTATACCCTTAGCCTTCTTCATTACAGAAGTCTGGCTAGCAACGCTGTACATCTTTGACCGCAACCCAACATATTCTTTGATAACTGTCCCATTGAGTTCATCCTTCATCTTTCCAATTACTTTCTTGTTCGCAGTTGAATGTAAAGGACTGTCTTTAGGATAGTCGCATGTGTCGCACCACCCATCAGTTCCTTTAGCTACCTCGGTTTCTAAATCCTTATAGAAGTCTTCAGTTGGGACGTCTAGAATAAAACTATCAGTGTCTGTGTAAAGGACTCTTGCTTCTGGGTACAGTAGTTTAAAGTAGTCGTACAGAAATTCTAACATTAATAACTTTGACAACTCTAATACAGTAAAGCCGATAAACACTGGCTTGTCCAACTTAACATCCTTTTTCTTCATCATAATTCCAACCAGGCTGTCGTTAAATCTTCTAAAGTCTTGATAGTTAGGTTTAGAGGCAAACTTAATTGCTTGGTTTTCTTTTGTAACTAATTTTACATCTTTACGTTTGTGTGGATTTTCCATAGTTTTGCCAAAACAGCTGTTGTTCATTAGTTTAAAGAAGTCTTTTTCTGAAGCATCAGTGGCTTGAGTTCTAAGATCAGTATTCTTCTTGATGTATGGCCTCATAAAGGGCTCTTGGTCAAAAGCAATGATTCTATGAACAGCAGTCAGTTTCAGTCCGTGTCTTAGGTAAAACTGTAACAGTCTGTAATGACACACATATTTAGTTTTATGTCTAAGATTAGGCACAAGTTTAGGAGGCTCTGTGGGGGTCATCTTTAAGCTTTCTGCGGCTAGGGGGTAATCGTTGTGAGATCGTGTAATTCTTTAGGATATTCTAAGTCTACTTCCAAAATTAGTCCTGCTGGATTATCAGGCGTAAGCTGTGACAACATGCCTAACACAGTATTGACGTCATGGGGCCCTTTTATCATTTTAAAGTTTCTCAGTGGAAGCGGCTGGCTCATAGCCCACCCATACAAATTGTTGGCGTCTAAGTACATTAGATAGTTGGACGGTTTAGTGGGATCATAATCGTCTAAATACTTGTTGTTGGCTTTGCAGTAAGGATGCGAGGCCATGCTAATACCTCCCCTTAAACCATCTTCAATCATCTGAAGTGTGGGTAGATCAGAAATTAAGTCAATCTGGATGTTTGTAGACTTTAAGAAGGCGTCCCAAGAAAGACCTGGGGCAGATATGTAATATGCTGAGTCTAAGCTGTAATGTTTCATGCATGTAGTTCTGTAATTCTGAAAGACGTCTGCCAATAAACACACGTCAGCCAATAAATATTGATCATGATAATCGCCCATTGTTTGACAGTGTAATTCTGTCCAGGCTTTCTGCGCGTATTCATAGTCAGCATCGGTTATGTCTTTGCCTCTAAGACTAGAAAAGAAAGCACCTTTAGGAGGAAGTGAGTCTTCGTCAAACCTGTCCCACGAGTTCATGTATTCATAAGGATAGACGCCTTTGCGCACTAAAGATGGGTCAAAGTATTGTTTAGTTATTGGAAAGTATTGTAGCGATCCTGCTAACTTATCCAAACTCCCCATCAGGTGTTGAGCTGAGTCATAAAATGATAAACAGTCAAGAGTAAAAGTCATGTACTTTTCTGAAGACTGTGCAATGCAAGTAACCCTCTTATATTCAGAAGTCACTGCTTGCATGATGAAATGAGAATCGTAGCCTCTTAAGTTATGAAAGAAGATAGGCAGTTTCCATGTCTTGGGGTTTCAACCTTAAGTTGAAGATTACAATTGCTGTGTGCTGCTCCTCTGAACTTTCCAGTAATGTGATCGTGGTCTCTTACTGTGTCGCCTAATAATTCTCTGTTACATATCCAACAGTGTGTAGATGAGTCATAGCGTTCTTGGTCTTCAGGAGTCATAACAATGTCTGAAAGATTTAGTTGGTTGGATAACTGATTGCGAAGTTGTTTCATCTGCTCTAAAAGTCTACTAGCTGCGTTGGGACCTCTGTAAATCTCGGGTGTCGTGTGTTGGCCGTCTGACCTAACAACAATAAACGCATAAGAACAGATCTGATGGTGGGTTAATAAGGTTGTTTTTTGTTCTTGCTGTTGTGGACCATAGTACTGCGGTAAGATTGATTCAAAGTCAGCATAAACCACGTATGGACTCATTTGCATTTTATGCAAATTCTTAAAACTAACTTTAGACCCTGGTTTAGGTGTGAGGAGTTTAGTTTCACAGTCTACAAAACTTTTACAATGTTTCTTATGACTGGCAGCTGCTTCTCTAGTTGGAATTCTGACCAAACACCTTCTACAAAGCCCTTGTTTAGCATGATCCTTTGATGTAAAAGCCATAAGTCTGCTTATTGTTCTGATTAATACATAGTGACTCTTGTACTATCTGCAAACAGTATCAAGTCTACATGTTTGTCAAGTGGATTCGCCTAAAGTAGGGGCGTTGGGAGAAACCCTTAGAGGCACTAGATTGTCTACTGCAGACCATGTGTATACGTTTACAGTGATTGGTTTGTTTTGCTCTTCAAACTGAGATATAACTTTCTATACTTACTGGAAAGGTTATGTTATCAAAGTTCAGCTCTTGTTTGTATGCTTCATAATTGGAAACTCTGTTTGCATGATTTTTAACAGGATGTAGATGCGCTAAAACACACCACATAAAACACATGTTGTCAGAATTATGTATGTTTAAGACTGCTCGTTTTAACTCTAACCCTTTTGGAAGAGGAAGGTAAGAATTGCCGACTATAGGATAGAACTTTGTTTGTCTCAATCTGATTTCAAGGACTGTCCCTTCAGACCAGCCAGAACCTCTTAACTTTGCCTCCTCACTTGCATGGCTAAACTGTGTAAGCATGTAGTCGGCCCAGTCAGAGTTAAAGTCGTGATAGCTGATTACTTCTTTCTGCCTTGTTGAAACCCAGACTGGCATGTTAGTATCATCAGGCGTTATATAATCAATCAGAACGGCCAATAGCACTTTTTACTGGCGGCTCCATCTGAAGGGACTCTGGGATTTTAGAGATAGCGTGTGCCACGCTTTCATGAACGTTTGTAGGGTTAATGATGTCCATGTCTACTTCACTAAACGTATTGCTTAGTTGTTTTTTTTTCAATATCAAATATTTCTTCCATCGTATATAGTTTTTTTATCCTCAAATTTACTTGTGGTCGTCATTTTTAAAGCCAAAATATTTACGTAAATAAAAAAAAATAAATGTATATAAAAGTAAGTAAAACGCGCTTTTATTCTTCACCCAAGCATCGCAACACTTCAAGACACGTTAACCTTACAATAACACCCGCCAATAGTTTAGCCTTTTCTGAATCACTACAGTCAATGTTTATCACTTTGATTGCTTCGTTAAACAGTTCACTATGATCTTTTATTATATTGTCTATATCATCCTCAACCCCAAATTCACTAAAATCAATGTTTAACAATTTCATTGTTTCGTCAAATAGTTCATTACAATTCTTTAAATCAGATTCACTGAGTTCGACAGCCATTTTTAATCTAAAATAAATAAAAAAAATAATTGTAAATTCAGCTATTATCATAGTCTTTTCTAATCGTAAAAGCTAATCTTCATTAAAGTAAATAGTTACTTCTTCAGGGCTGTGAGAAAAAGTCAGATCAACATCTTCATGAGTCATATAATCAAGTAAAATAGCAAACAACTTTTTTGCCAGTGGGGGCCAAGAATCTGGTATTTCACTGATGGCCTGCTTCACGCTTTCGCGTATTTTTATGTGATTAAAAAGATCAGTAATTGATTCTTCAAACCTACTCTTTAACTCTTCTCTATCAGCCTTCCAATCCAACTCGTAAAGTATATTAGTAAGCTCTCTAATAACTACTTCGGGCTTCATTTTTAAACCAGAAAAAAATCATAAATTAAAAAAATTAATTAATCAGTTTCTCTTGTAAATTCAACTGTTATTCATAGTCTTTTCTAATCGTAAACCTGATCTTAATTAAAGCGAATAGCTACTCCTTCAGGGCTGGTAGAAACAGTTAGATTAACATCTTCAGGAGCCATATTGTCAACTAAAATAGCAAACAACTTTACAACTGGTTGGGGCCAAGAATCTGGTATTTTACTGACAGCTTGCGTCACGCTTTCTCGCATGTCCTATTCGATTAAAAAGATTAGTAATTAATTCTTCAAACCTGTTCTTTAATTCTTCTTTATCACCCTCCCTCTCCCAATCCAACTCGTAAAGTATATTAATAAGCTCTGTAGCTACTTCAGCCTTCATTTTTTAACCCAAATGTAAACGACAATTAAAAAATTAATTAATCAGTTTCTCTTGTTTTGTGCAAGAATTAGAAGAAGTTATATGTGGGTGCATGCGTGGGGGGGGGGGCGGGTGAGTGTGTAAAATTAACTAGGCCAATTAGTTGCAGATCCTTTTGACCTAGTTTACTGCACTGCGTTGTTGGTCAAAACGTGAGTGGGCGTGCGTGAGTGGGGTGGGGGTGTGCGTGCGTGGGGTGGGGGTGTGCGTGCGTGGGGTGGGGGTGTGCGTGCGTGGGGTGGGGGTGTGCGTGCGTGGGGTGGGTGTGGGGTTGGGGGGTGGGTTTGGGGGTGGGGTTGGGGGGTGTGCAGGAGTTACCTCCCTTAGTATTATTTTCAGTCCTGTTGAGGGCCTTTTCTGGGTCAATCAGGCAGAAACGCCTGATTGACATAGTTATGGCGTATTTTAGCCTTAGGCGGGGGTTTGCTGTCGCTAGCAGTCGCGTGACCTGGCACCGCTCCATAGAGCTGCTGGATTGATAACCAGCGCTGTCTCTCTGTCTCTGCGTGTCTGTCCTCATCGGCTAGTATTGATTTTTTCACAGCGCTAGTCGCTTTGCCAAAACTCTCTAAAGCCAACGTCGCTTTGCATATATTTAAAATGAGCTTTCTTTTCTCATACAAGCTGTGGATCGAAATTCCGAGCTTGTTGAACTTTGGACAGTAGAAAAAACAAAATAATAATTCTGTCAGTTTTTTACACAGCGTGGGTTCCATCAGAATTTTGAGCAAGGCTCGCCACGTTCTAATTTTTCAAGATATGAAATCATTTCCTGATAATACTTTTTGTATTTCAATATTATTTCTTTTTGCTCACCTGAATACAGCAAATGCTCAGTTTGGCTTTCTTGAGAACTAGCATCCATTGTGGTTTCTTGTGAAGAAGGCCCAGCTTCCAGACTCAAATCAGCCATGGTTTTAGTGTAGTGTAGTGAGAGCGCTAAAAAACACGTCTCCACTGGCCAGTCGCTCACTGTATAATGAGGGGTCCAACGTCCCCGTAGAAATGGCGTCATACCTCCCTGTCAATTGGTTGAACATGCACACGTGACACTCAGCCATTAATAATTAACTACAGACCTGTGCTGCATTACGACAAGCCTGATGACGTGTCAGTAACGCCAATTTATCGATTTTTGCGGTGCCGATGAACAAGCGATTCCGTCCCGCTTCTAGAGAGGAGACAGCGACACAGCGCGAGGAGCGGCATGTGTCGCTGTCCCGTAACCAATATTGATTGGGGCAGGACGTGATTTGTATGTGAAAAGGGGGGTTTTCGTGCAAAATAAGATGGGTGGTCTTGAACGAAGATATTTACATTCTCTTAGATACAACAATATGACAGAACTGTATAAGCATACGTTCTATGTTTCACGTGGTGCTGAATACCTTCAGGTATTATCCTTTTAGTCTCTGGTACAGTGGGGCTCGTGGAGCGGTCGGCGTGGGGCAGGGCTAGTGTGAGGTAGGTGGGGATGAGGAGGTGGGGTTTGGGTGTGACAATGTCATGGTAAAACATTAAGAAAGCTGGAAGGAAGGATGACCTTTAAAGCCTTAGAATTCTGGAATGCTGAATGCCATCCTTCATGATATGCATTTCTTTCTCACCCCTTCCTCCCCGCCCACTGCCCTTCCCACCTGTGCTGGAGTCACAATGCAGTCAACCAAAAGATTCCAAAGCATCGATAGGGCGTGACGTTGTCGTTCTGTAGTGCATGACGTTGTCGTTCGTGACGTTGTCGTGCTGTAGGGCGTGACGTTGTCGTTCTGTAGGACATGACGTTGTCGTTCTGTATTGCATGACATTGTCGTTCTGTAGTGCATGACATTGTCGTTCTGTAGTGCATGACATTGTCGTTCTGTAGGGCGTGACGTTGTCGTTCTGTAGTGCATGACATTGTCGTTCTGTAGTGCATGACATTGTCGTTCTGTAGGGCATGACGTTGTCGTTCTGTAGGGCATGACGTTGTCGTTCTGTAGGGCATGACGTTGTCGTTCTGTAGGGCGTGACGTTGTCGTTCTGTGGGGCATGACGTTGTCGTTCTGTAGTGCATGACGTTGTCGTTCTGTAGTGCATGACGTTGTCGTTCTGTAGTGCATGACGTTGTCGTTCTGTAGTGCATGACGTTGTCGTTCTGTAGGGCCTCACTAAGTCCACACCAGTGCCAGTCCCACAACCTTGCCGACACAAAACCAACTGGAAACAAACTCTCTCTCTCTTTCTCGCGCGCACGCGCGTGTGAGTGTGTGCGTTTGCGTATCTGTGTGTGTGTGTGCTTTGTGTGTGTAAGCACGCACACGCTCTCGCATGCGTGTTTATATGTGCGAACATGAACCAGGGAGCTGGTGTGTGTGTGTGTGTGTGTGTGTGTGTGTGTGTGTGTGTGTGTGTGTGTGTGTGTGTGTGTGTGTGTGTGTGTGCGTGTGCACGCGCACATGGGTGTGTGCGTGTTTGTGTGTGTTTATTTGTGTGTGTGTGTCTGTGTGCGCGCGCGTGCATGTGTTTGTGCGTGTGTATATGTATGTGTGCACGCACGCTTGAGTGTGAGTGTGTGTTGTTGTTGTTCTTCAGTTAAAGTGATATCAGACGATGCGAGTGTGTGCGTGTATGTGTGTGTGTGTGTGTGTGTGTGTGTGTGTGTGTGTGTGTGTGTGTGTGTGTGTGGTGTGTGTGTGCGCGCGTGTGTGCATGTGTGTGTTTGGTCGTTTTTTTTTTCTTGTGTGTGTGTGTGTGTGTGTGTGTGTGTGTGTGTTGTGTGTGTGTGTGTGTGTGTTTGATGGTGGACTGAGAGAGAGAGCGAGAGAGAGAGAGAGAGAGAGAGAGAGAGAGAGAGAGAGAGAGGTTAGAGACGGGGGGGGGTAGGGGGTGAAAGAGAGAGTTGGAGGGAGAGAGATAAAGAGAAGAAGGGAGAGAGATAGAAAAAGACTGAGAGGGAGTGAGAGGACAGGGCGATCGTTCCTTTCTCTTCGACAAGGCACACGTCTGGGAAAAATCACAACAGTTTACTACCACTTTCCCAGTTCACAGCCCACTTCCTCTATACTAGTCACTAGTTTTCTCCTCTCTACTCAACATTAATACACTCTTCTTGCTAAATCCTGGTCCTGCAACACTAACCCTCCGTCTTCCTCCT
>CM031627.1:47901185-47973919 GCA_018398815.1 Conus ventricosus
CTGTACTCAATATTAATACACTCTTATTGCTAAATCCTAGTCCTACAACACTAACTCTCTGTCTTCCTACTCTCTTTCGGTCTCTTCCTGCCCCTCTGTCTTGCCCCTCTCTTCTCTCTGCGGTTCCTCTCTCTGCTGTTCCTCTCTGCTGTCCGTCTCTCTGCTGTCCATCTCTCCGTGCTGTCCCTCTCTTTGTGCTGTCCCTCTCTCTGCTGTCCCTCTCTCTGTGCTGTCCCTCTCTTTGTGCTGTCCCTCTCTCTGTGCTGTCCCTCTCTCTGCTGTTCCTCTCTGTGCTGTTCCTCTCTCTGCTGTTCCTCTGTGCTGTCCCTCTCTCTGTGCTGTCCCTCTCTGCTGTCCTCTCTCTGTGCTGTCCCTCTCTCTGCTGTTCCTCTCTCTGCTGTTCCTCTCTCCGTGCTGTTCCTCTCTCTGCTTTTCCTCTCTCTCTGCTGTCCTTCTCTCTGCTGTCCCTCTCTCTGTGCTGTCCCCCTCTCTCTGCTGTTCCTCTCTCTGCTGTCGCTCTCTCTGCTGTCGCTCTCTCTGCTGTTGCTCTCTCTGCTGTCGCTCTCTCTGCTGTTCCTCTCTGCTGTTCCTCTCTGCTGTCGCTCTCTCTGCTGTTCGCTCTCTCTGCTGTTCCTCTCTGCTGTTCCTCTCTGCTGTCCCTCTCTCTGCTTTTCCCTCTCTCTGCTGTTCCTCTCTGCTGTCCCTCTCTGCTGTCCGTCTCTCTGCTGTCCCTCTCTGCCGTTCCTCTCTCTGCTGTTTCCCTCTCTCTGCTGTTCCTCTCTCTGCTGTCCCTCTCTCTGCTGTCCCTCTCTCTCTGCTGTTCCTCTCTCTGCTGTCCCTCTCTCTGCTGTTCCTCTCTGCTATTCCTCTCTGCCGTTCCTCTGTCTGCTGTTCCTCTCTCTTGCTGTTCCTCTCTCTGCTGTCCCCTCTCTCTCTGCTGTTCCTCTCTCTGCTGTCCCTCTCTCTGCTGTCCCTCTCTCTGCTGTTCCTCTCTCTGCTGTTCCTCTCTGCTGTCCCTCTCTCTCTGCTGTTCCTCTCTCTGCTGTCCCTCTCTCTGCTGTTCCTCTCTCTCTGCTGTTCCTCTCTCTACTGTCCCTCTCTCTCTGCTGTTCCTCTCTCTGCTGTCCCTCTCTCTGCTGTCCCTCTCTCTGCTGTTCCTCTCTCTGCTGTCCCTCTCTCTGCTTTTCCTCTCTGCTGTCCCTCTCTGCTGTCCGTCTCTCTGCTGTCCCTCTCTGCTGTCCCTCTCTCTCTGCTGTTCCTCTCTGCTGTCCCTCTCTGCTGTCCGTCTCTCTGCTGTCCCTCTCTGCTGTCCGTCTCTCTGCTGTCCCTCTCTCTCTGCTGTTCCTCTCTGCTGTCCCTCTCTGCTGTCCCTCTCTGTGCTGTCCCTCTCTCTGCTGTTCCTCTCTGCTGTCCCTCTCTCTGCTGTCCCTCTCTCTGCTGTCCCTCTCTCTGTTGTTCCTCTCTGCTGTCCCTCTCTGCTGTCCCTCTCTGCTGTCCCTCTCTCTGCTGTCCCTCTCTGTGCTGTCCCTCTCTCTGCTGTTCCTCTCTGCTGTCCCTCTCTCTGCTGTTCCTCTCTGCTGTCCCTCTCTGCTGTCCCTCTCTGTGCTGTTCCTCTCTCTGCTGTCCCTCTCTCTGCTGTCCCTCTCTCTGCTGTTCCTCTCTGGGGTGGAATGTTCAACCGTGTACAATTATTGTCACTGACTATCCGCTTACAATGAGTTGTCAGCTGACTTTAAAGTCAGCTTTGAAAAGTTGCCATGTTTAAGCGGTGACAACCGAGTTTACAACGAAGTCAGCAGACAATGATTGCCCTAATTTTCAAACGTTACCGGACTATTTTTACCCAGGGTTTTTCCGCAAAAGTTAACTTTCTGTTTCAACCTGAGCATGCGCAGTGACTTTGTTTACGCTGCATCCATCATGGCAGACGAAACCGGGGCAAAAGCAAAACGGCAGAAGAAACCTAATTTCTCTCCTTCTGAAATGGAAGTGCTCCTTCATGAGATAAGAATTAATCGCAGATTGTTGTTTTCGAGTTTTACAAACGCGAACACAAACCAGAAAAAAAAGGAGAAATGGGAGAGTATCGCCGAAAAAGTGAATGCTGTTGGAGCCAACGGCCGTACCTGCGAGCAATTAAAAAAACGGTTTAAAGATGCCAAAAAGCAATACCTTGACTTCAAGCGAGAAGTCGGCAAACTGGAGGCGGCACACCTCCTGTACCTGTTCCCTTTGAGGACATCATCGCCGAAATCATAGGCGAAAATACTGGCCTTGCAGATGGTAATTCCAGGAGTTAAGTAAAGTTTATTTGGTTTTTCCAGTTTCTGGGCTGATTTGGAAATGCCGGGGGGGATGGGCAGTGGTGTCTCTGTGTGTGTGTGTGTGTGTGGTGGGTGTGGTGTGTGTGTGTGTGTGTGTGTGGGTTCATGGTTTTGCTTTGTATTTTTAGTGTTTATCGTTAGCCTATGTTAGAATGCTGTGGGGGGGGGGGGGGGGGGGGGGGGGGGGGGGGGGGGGGGGGGGGGGGGGGGGGGGGGGGGGGGGGGGGGGGGGGGGGGGGGGGGGGGGGGGGGGGGGGGGGGGATGTAACAGATGGGAAGAGTGGGGGGTTGTGGGGGTTATGTGTAATATATTTAAAGTTATCCCACTGCTAGGTGTTGTGTCTAAAGAAATTAATTTTGGTAAAAGTTTATCCCAATAATAATAAACTGAATGAAGAATATACCTGCTTGAAAGTAGTATACATTGTTGAAATATCCTTCGAATGAAATATTTGTGAAATAATTACTTAACTGACCACTGCAACAATGAAAACATTGAAAATGCTATAAAAGTATAAAAATAAAACGTTCCTGTCTGCAGCTGATGAATGAAATGTTTTGACGAAGATTGTACGTCAAAAACGCCTGCCAGCTGTTTCCGAGAACTACAGTCATCTCAACGCCTGCTGCAGCTTCATGAACATACCGGACCAACATCTACCAGCAGCATTGTAAGCAAATTTTAAAGAAAAACTTATTTTATGTTGTTGTGTTGATTGCACCTTGTGAATGAAATAATTTTGTTAATATATATATCGAGAGAAAGAAAAGAGAGACAAGAGAGAAGAAGAGAGAGAAGAGGCAGAGAGAGAGAGAGAGAGAGAGAGAGTCAATAAAGAAGGGTTTGAAGTTATGTTCTTTTGTCATGGCCTTTTTCATGCTGCTAGTGTGAAGACTCAGATTGGATTCAGTAAAGAATCAACATTATTACATTGACTTCAGTTTCCCTGTAAATGTCATTTCTGCTCTAAAGCATGCATACTTTGCACACAATGTAGAAAAAGGGGGGGTATTCAAAATTCTAGCAACAAACAAATTAAAATACAATCCGCAAATAATAATCCCATTAAAATACTATATTTGAAAGTATAAAATTTGAGAACATGAAATAAATCCTTACCTCAAACCTCCATGTCTTTTGGGTAGGGGTGGATGGGTAACCCAGTGTGTTTGGGTAGGGGTGGATGGTAACCTCAGTGTGTTTGGGTAGGGTGGTGGGTATATCCTCCATGGTGTTTGGGTAGGGTGGATGGGTAACGTTCTAGTTTCACAACCCTCCTTCTCCATCTTCTTCTTTGTAATTTTGTTGGAAATAGAGTTGTTTCTTCTTCCACTTATTTGTTCTTTTTGTTTTTGTTTTTTTTTTTTGCTTTTCTGTTGAACTGTATAGTGTGTGTGTGTGTTGATTCAGATTTAAGTCTGTTAAAAGCTGTTTTACTGCCAAATTTTCAACATAATGCCATTAAACAGAAGTGTATTGTTTGTTGCAGAGCCAGTGCGCATGAATTGGATTGGACAGCACCTTCATGAATGACCTCCCAGTGTACACAAGTTCATGATCTCGGTATCCCCTTCTACATTGTTAGTCTACAATAAATTAAACAAATTTGTGCTCAAATCGATTAACTAGTGAGTGACACGTTACACACAGTTCTCGTTGCTAACCAATAGTGCTGAGTGCCAAGCAGAGTAGCTACTGAATCAATTTTAACAAGTAGTCAGACAGGGCCAGGGATTGGAACCCATGACCTACCCAATGTTTTGAAAAGTGAGTGCTCCTCCCGCCTGATCAATAATACAGCTTATAGCTTTAAAAAAAAAAGGAAAACAACAACAACAACAACACCAACAACAACCGCATAGTTCAGAAAAAGTGAACAGCAGCAGAAATAAGTATTCCATAATCCAGTTGAGAGCATTTGGAAACAATAGAACAATTATTGGCAAAACCAGAAAGGTCATCGATCACAAAGTCAATATTATGTGTATGTAGAGTGTGTGTGTGTGTAGGTGTGTGTGTGTGTGTGGTGTAGTGTGTGTGTGTGTGTGTGCGGTGTGTGCGCCGCGCGCGCGTGCGCATGCGCGTGTTGTGTGTGTGTGTGTGTGTGTGTGTGTCCAATTCTGGTGGTATTAAAGGAGCGTGGTCTTAAAAGATGGAAACATTAGTCTACAAATAATGGCGAGTTTTTTTATCTTAAAAAAGGGGCTCCCACTGCAAGATTGTCCCAAGACTAATCTCTCTCTCTCCCTCTCTCCTCCTCGCTTACAGTAATAGACAGTGAGCAACACTGTCAGAACAATTTTAATACTTTATGAATGCTTGCTTGTGCAGTGGGTTAGCACTACGTCCGACATCAACAAAGGCGTGTATCACTACATTCCACGACCAGCACGTAACTCCACCAAGGATACAGATTGCGTAGTCCAACAAGCCGTAAGAAAAGCAAAAGGAAGCTGGGGTTGGAAGAGACTTGCTCCAGCATATCCAACAAAGAAAGGCACACTGCCAGAAGATGATTTGTGGAATGAGTTCCTCAAGTCTGAAATTAAAAAAAAGAGAAAAAAAGTGAGTTTGCTGATTTGCAATTCAAATTGCTTAAAGCTAAAGTTGGGACGTCCAAAGAAAAACACAATTCTGAAGCTCTCTAAAAAAAAAGATTAAAGTTATCTCCAATCACTGGCTGACACTCATTCAATACTTATTAAAGTTTGACAAACCCTGCCATGTCAGTTTGTAAGTGAAATCCTCAAGTTCTTTATTTTTCATTACAAAGTCACGCACGGACCACATTTCACTTCCCAAATATTGACTTTAGGTATATTAATGTACGTAATTGTTTGGTTTACCCTCTTTGTATTTCTTTTGACTATCCCCCCGTTCATAGGCATTTGGAACTTATCCCACGATCTCCCTCTCTTCCCCCCCACTCCCTCCGTCCTCCCCACAAATAACAAAAAAACATAGAGAAAGGAATACATTATGTTTTATCTTGAGGTAATAAGTAGGATTTTGTGTGATCAGTCTTATTTTTTTTTTGTAGAAGCGCGACAGACTATAAGGATTTCAAAGATATAATAATTTTATGTCAGAACTTTCATAACTTTTTATTCTAAACTTCACACTCAATCTTTTATGTTGTTGTTTTTTTTAAGTTTTTGGTACAACAATTTTTCTTACCGTCCTATCTCAGAAGTTTTTGATGATAATCATGATCCCGAACTGCTTTTCAGCACAGTCCTTTCTCTTTCTGTGTTGGCCTGGTGTTCTCCCACTCATCAACTTCATCTTCAGCATCTCTTAGTCTGAACTGCTGTTCAGATTCGGATTCTGAAGAGTCTGGTGGGGCTCTAGGCAGCTTCAGTTTATCCTTGCCATAATGGCCAACATAATGCAGACCTTGACACTCTGCTTGCCTTCAGTGGCTGTAGACGAAGCCACAATGCGCAAGCAACGCCAACGCTGTTTTGCTACTCCAATAGCTCGCTCAACTGTTGTGCGTGTATGAACTCTGAGCGAAGTTGTAGTTTCTCTCTTTTTTCGTTGGTGGGTTGCGATTGTGTTCATCAGCATGGTGGCGTAGCATGTAGGCACTGTCTCCAAGGAAAATGTCCTCTAGATGTCTGTGATGTCTTTCATGGGAAGCAAAGAGACTTGAATGGCGCAGTATGGCAGCATCATGAACTGATCCATGCCATTTGGAAATGACACAAAGAAGATCAGGTCACATCGCACAAGACTACCTGAATATGTACCAACCAAAAAAAAAGATCAAAACCATTACCCAACATGTCTTGTCCATAATCAGTCCAAATGAGGGGAAGTTTTCTTTGTTAGTTGACTTATGTTTCATGTTCATTTTCTGTCAACAGTGGAAACATTGATACACACTGCAAGAAATGCAAATCTTTCGTTCAATAGTGTGTGTTGTTATGCAAATTATACCTGTTCCAAGCATGAATCATTATTATCATTATTTACTTTTTTGTACCATTCCCTACATGTTAGTGAATTTGGAAAAATAACCAATGATCAATTGGAATTTTGTTGTTGTTGTCAGTTATGTCATGGTGTTATAATGTCATGATGGCTATTTGTTGGAAATATCCATGGTTACAATTACATAATTACAATATGGATGAAGACACTGGTTTTGTTTAACAATTCTCTGTCTGCCTGTCTGTCTGTCTCTCTCTCTCTCTCTTCAAACTTTACAAGAAAGTGCGAATGATCTCGTGAAATGGACTGAACTAAATCACATGTCGCTTCACCCTCAAAAAACTAAATCCATGCTTATCACAACCAGGCAAAAAAGACAAAATCTCACTCTTAAGTTTCCTCCTGTACATCTTAAAAATGAACGCGTTGAACAGGTTACATGCCTCAAAGTGCTAGAAATAACAATTGATAACAATATGAGTTGGCAAGCTCACATAACCTCACTATGCAAAAAAGTTTCACAGACAGTTTATCAACTCTCCAAAATCAAACGCTTCCTCGACCTGCATTCACGCAAGCTCTTTTTCCAGTCTCATATTCAATCATACATAGACTATGGATCTACTCTATATATCAACCTTCAAACACCATTATTTCAACCATCTTATGTGCCAGTACTTACATACTCCGCCATAAATCCACCACCAATCACCACCACCCTCTTGCCTTATGTATGTACCTGACTATTTAGAAAGTGTTTTGTACTTGAAATGCACATGTATGTTATTTTGTTTAGTAAGTATGTCTTATATGAGTACATGTGTGTGTGTGTGTGTGTGTGTGTGTGTGGTGGTGTGTGTGTGTGTGTGTGTGTGTGGTGTGTGTGTGGTTTCCTACTACCTCCTGCCCTCTTGTCATTCTGTCGAAATGCTTGTGTTTTTATTGACTTTCTCTCTCTCTCTCTCTCTCATCTCTCTCTCTCTCTCCTCTCTCTCTCCTCTCTCTCTCTCTCTCTCTCTCTCTCTCTCTCCCTCTGATATCATAACATTCAGCAATATATTTAGCAAACAGACGAAGAATATTTCCATCATCAGACGATAGTAGTTCAATCAAAGTATATGGTCTTTCTGGCATCAAATTAAACAGTTTTGATTTTTTCCTTTTATCTTCATATGCCTTACATTGAAATAAAAAGTGCTCTTCATCTTCCTTACTGTTGTCTGGACACAACACACAAACATCATCAACAGAAACTTCAATGCAAAACCATTTCTTATTTGCTTTGAAACCGAGGGTCCGACTTCTAAATCTGGCCAATATGCTTCTATGCCATTTATTAGTAACAGATTTCAAAAACATTTCCGGCTGAAGAATACTTTTAAAGGAATAAAACCATGAATACTTGTCACTTTCTTCCATTTTTGAATGCCAATTCTGTTTGTAGCAGGCTATTAAGCGATCCTTAAATTCTGACATAAATGTCCTTTCGTTCCCTACCTCTTTGCTAAGCCACACAATACCAAACCCATTAATAGTTAACACATGTTTACTTTACTAACCCAGTTGCAGTGTCCACTTTCCATTTGTAAATATAGCATATCATATGCTTGTCTACATATCCTTGACGTTGGAAGTTGTGTCAATTTTAACCAATACTTAATAGATTTTGAAAACGTTTGAATAAATAAAGGATATCTTCCAGAATCACCATAAGCCATTGTGTTTGATGAATGCAGTGGAGTGTTCATGAATCTTTTAATAGCCATAGTATGCACCTTCTCCATTTCCAAAGTTTCTTCTAATCCCCAAAATGTCTGTTGCTGTTTCCCTGTGAGACAGTGCTTTGGTTCTTCGTATGTCATAGCTGGTCTTTTAGGCCCATGTTTGGTGATCTTTTGTTTGACGTTAAATTTATTATTCCCAGATAGATCAATACCGGGAATTATGTTTGTAATGTACTATTCATTTTTGTTTGTTTGTTTGTTTGTTTCATGAATTCTTGACGCTGCATTGATGATAGCCCCCTTGACATGAAGACTGTATTTTGTCATTGTCAATAAAATGATTCTGAAGCTGAAGCGTCTCTCTCTCTCTCTCTCTCTCTCTCTCTCTCTCTCTCTCTCTCTCTCTCTCTCTCTCTCTCACGGTTCTGCTGGAATGACTTGATTTTTTATCCATATGATATCCCTTCCTAACCGTGGCGACTGGGCTATCATTATGCATTTCCCACCTCCATTTGTGCTTTATTTTCTCCCCCCCCCCCCCCCCCCCCCTCCCACGGTGTTTCAAAATTGATTGTTTTGTATCTCTTTGGAATTTTTTGATTGTCAGATTGTTCTAAACATGCTCTCTTATCGCACCCACTCTAGCCTCTTTCTCCCCCACCCTCTCTCTCTCTCTCTCTCTCTCTCTCTCTCTCTCTCTCTCTCTCTCTCTCTCTCTCCCTCCCTCCCCCCCTCTCTCTCTCTCTCTCTCTCTCTCTCTCTCTCCCCCCCCCTCTCTCTCTGCAGGCTTACCCCGCACTCCCTTCGCTCCTGCGCTCTCTCTCTCTCTCTCTCTCTCTCTCTCTCTCTCTCTCTCTCTCTCTCTCTCTCTCTCTCTTTTTTTTTTTTTTTCCCCCTTCTTCCCCTTTTTAAATTTTAATCCCCTATTGTATTGTAGTTCTAGTCACTTTTGCATGCTTCCTTTGTTGCCTTTTATTTTATATTGTTAACCCTACACAGGCGAGGACTGGATGTAAAAAAGCACATCAGTGCTTATCTATTATCCTCGTAAATAAAGAATTTTGTCTTGTCTTGTCTTGTCTTGTCTCTCTCTCTCTCTCTCTCTCTCTCTCTCTATCTCTCTCTCTCTCTCTCTCTCTCTCTCTCTCTCTCTCTCTCTCTCGCTCAAAATCTAAGGATTCTGGAAGTATGAGGTTTGTAGTAATTTGAAAACCCACCTGACAGTTGATTGAGTGGAACTGTTTCCTGTTCACATACTCGTGCTCCTGTATCACTGGCGCCTGAATCTTCACGTGTGTCCCATCAACGCAGCCAAAAACACTGGGGAATCCTTGCATTTGGAAATATTTGACTTTTTGTAAGTTGGCTTCACGCTGACTAGGCATGCTTATGAACTGTGGCCAAAGTTCAAACAAAGCATTGGTCACACGATCGATCACCCTGCACACTGTACTTTGATCGATTCCGATCATGTCACCGATCGCATTTTGGTATGTTCCAATGGCATAAAACCGAAGAGCAACACACACTTGTAAACAAGGTTGCAGCGTGATTCCTCTTTTCTCCACTTTGAGTCTGAGTCTATGCTCAATGAGATCAGTCAAATAATATATGGTTGCGCGCTGAAAACGAAATTTCTTGTAAATCCTCTCGTCGTCAAAATTTCCAACGGGTTAATCCTTTCTCGAATTCTTCTTCTTCTTCTTCTCAGAACTCGACGGTTCCGCATGTACGCGAGGGCAGCCATTTTGTTTCGTAGTCATTCGATTGTCCACCGAAATCGAGGGTGTAAATTTCTAGCTTTAGTCACTGGTTTTCACCCCACTGACAACGGTTGTCAGCGGTTGTGCATCGCAGACTTTTATTGTCAGTGAAATTGTCAGTGGATTGTCAGCCGATTGCCATTGTCTGCCGATTGTAAGCTGATTGTACACGGTTGAACATTCCACCCCTACTGTCCCTCTCTACTGTCCCTCTCTGTGCTGTTCCTCTCTCTGCTGTCCCTCTCTGTGCTGTTCCTCTCTCTGCTGTCCCTCTCTGCTGTCCCTCTCGCTGCTGTCCCTCTCTCTGTTGTCCCTCTCTGTGCTGTTTCTCTCTCTGCTGTCCCTCTCTCTGCTGTCCCTCTCTCTGCTGTTCCTCTCTCTGCTGTTCCTCTCTGCTGTCCCTCTCTCTCTGCTGTTCCTCTCTCTGCTGTCCCTCTCTCTGCTGTTCCTCTCTCTGTGCTGTTCCTCTCTCTGCTGTCCCTCTCTCTCTGCTGTTCCTCTCTCTGCTGTCCCTCTCTCTGCTGTCCCTCTCTCTGCTGTTCCTCTCTGCTGTCCCTCTCTCTCTCTGCTGTCCGTCTCTCTCTGCTGTTCCTCTCTCTGCTGTCCCTCTCTCTGCTGTTAAACTCTGCTGTCCCTCTCTCTGCTGTTCCTCTCTCTGCTGTCCCTCTCTCTGCTGTTCCTCTCTCTGCTGTTCCTCTCTGCTGTCCCTCTCTCTGCTGTTCCTCTCTCTCTGCTGTTCCTCTCTCTGCTGTCCCTCTCTCTCTCTGCTGTCCCTCTCTCTGCTGTCCCTCTCTCTGTGCTGTCCCTCTCTCCGCTGTCCCTCTCTGCTGTTCCTCTCTCTGCTGTTCCTCTCTGCTGTCCCTCTCTCTGCTGTTCCTCTCTCTGCTGTTCCTCTCTGCTGTCCCTCTCTCTGCTGTTCCTCTCTCTGCTGTTCCTCTCTGCTGTTCCTCTCTCTGCTGTTCCTCTCTCTGCTGTCCCTCTCTGCTGTCCCTCTCTCTGCTGTGCCTCTCTGCTGTTCCTCTCTGCTGTCCCTCTCTCTGCTGTCCGTCTCTCTGCTGTCCCTCTCTGCTGTCCCTCTCTCTGCTGTCCGTCTCTCTGCTGTCCCTCTCTGCTGTCCCTCTCTCTGCTGTCCGTCTCTCTGCTGTCCCTCACTGCTGTCCCTCTCTCTGCTGTCCCTCTCTCTGCTGTTCCTCTCTGCTGTCCGTCTCTCTGCTGTCCCTCTCTGCTGTCCCTCTCTGCTGTTCCTCTCTCTGCTGTCCCTCTCTGCTGTTCCTCTCTGCTGTCCCTCTCTCTGCTGTTCCTCTCTCTGCCGTTCCTCTCACTGCTGTCCCTCTCTCTGCTGTCCCTCTCTCTCTGCTGTCCCTCTCTGCTGTCCCTCTCTGCTGTCCCTCTCTCTGCTGTTCCTCTCTCTCTCTGCTGTTCCTCTCTCTCTGCTGTCCGTCTCTCTCTGCTGTCCGTCTCTCTCTGCTGTCCGTCTCTCTCTGCTGTCCCTCTCTCTCTGCTGTTCCTCTCTCTGCTGTCCCTCTCTCTCTCTGCTGTCCCTCTCTCTGCTGTCCCTCTCTCTCTGCTGTCCGTCTCTCTGCTGTCCCTCTCTGCTGTTCCTCTCTGCTGTCCCTCTCTGCTGTCCGTCTCTGCTGTCCCTCTCTCTGCTGTCCATCTCTCTGCTGTCCTCCTCTCTGCTGTCCCTCTCTCTGCTGTCCGTCTCTCTGCTGTCCCTCTTCTGCTGTCCCTCTCTCTGCTGTCCCTCTCTCTGCGTTCCTCTCTGCTGTCCCGTCTCTCTGCTGTCCCTCTCTGCTGTCCCTCTCTCTGCTGTCCCTCTCTCTCTCTGCTGTCCTCTCTCTGCTGTCCCTCTCTCTCTCTGCTGTCCCTCTCTCTGCTGTCCCTCTCTCTCGTGCTGTCCCTCTCTCTGCTGTCCCTCTCTGCTGTTCCTCTCTCTGCTGTCCCTCTCCCTGCTGTCCCTCTGTGCTGTCCCTCTGTGCTGTCCCTCTCTCTGCTGTTCTTCTCTCCTGCTGTCCCTCTCTCTGCTGTCCCTCTCTGCTGTCCTCTCTGCTGCTATCCGTCTCTCTGCTGTCCCTCTCTCTGCTGTCCCTCTCTCTGCTGTCCGTCTCTCTGCTGTCCCTCCTCCTCTGCTGTCCCTCTCTCTGCTGTCCCTCTCTCTCTGCCGTTCCCTCTCTCTGCTGTCCCTCTCTGCTGTCCCTCTCTCTGCTGTCCCTCTCTCTGCTGTTCCTCTCTCTGCTGTCCCTCTCTGCTGTCCCTCTCTGCTGTCCCTCTTCTGCTGTTCCTCTCTCTGCTGTCCTCTCTCTGCTGTCCCCTCTCTCTGCGTTCCTCTCTCTGCTGTCCCTCTCTCCTGCTATCCCTCTCTCTGCTGTCCCTCTCTCTCCTGTCCCTCTCTCTGCTGTCCTCTCTCTGCTGTCCCTCTCTCTGCTGTCCCTCTCTCTTCTGCTGTCCCTCCTCCTCTCTGCTGTCCCTCTCTGCTGTCCCTCTCTCTGCTGTCCCTCTCTCTGCTGTCCCTCTCTCTGCTGTCCCTCTCTGCTGTCCCTCTCTCTGCTGTCCTCTCTCTGCTGTTCCTCTCTCTCTCTCTGCTGTTCCTCTCTCTGCTGTCCCTCTCTCTGCTGTCCCTCTCTCTCTGCTGTCCTCTCTGCTGTCCCTCTCTCTGCTGTCCTCTCTGCCGTTCCTCTCTGCTGTCCCTCTCTCTGCTGTCCCTCTCTCTGCTGTCCCTCTCTCTGCTGTCCCTCTCTCTCTGCTGTCCCTCTCTGCTGTCCCTCTCTGCTGTCCCTCTCTCCTGCTGTCCCTCTCTCTCCTCTGCTGTCCCTCTCTCTGCTGTCCCTCTCTCTGCTGTCCCTCTCTCTGCTGTTCCTCTCTGCTGTCCCTCTCTCTGCTGTCCCTCTCTCTGCTTGTTCCTCTCTGCTGTCCCTCTCTCTGCTGTCCCTCTCTCTCTGCTGTCCCTCTCTCTGCTGTCCCTCTCTCTCTGCTGTCCCTCTCTCTCTGCTGTCCCTCTCTCTGCTGTCCTCTCTCTCTGCTGTCCCTCTCTCTGCTGTCCCTCTCTGCTGTCCTCTCTCTGCTGTCCCTCTCTCGCGTTCCTCTCTCTCTCTGCTGTCCCTCTCTGCTGTCCCTCTCTCTCTGCTGTCCCTCTCTCTGCTGTCCTCTCTCTGCTGTCCCTCTCTCTGCTGTCCCTCTCTCTGCTGTTCCTCTCTGCTGTCCTCTCTCTGCTGTTCCTCTTCTGCTGTCCCTCTCTGCTGTCCCTCTCTCTGCTGTCCCTCTCTCTGCTGTCCCTCTCTGCTGTCCTCCTCTACTGTGTGCAAATCTGGTGTGTCCCCTCTCTCTGCTGTCCCTCTCTCTGCTGTCCCTCTCTCTCTGCTGTCCCTCTCTGCTGTTCCTCTCTCTGCTGTCCCTCTCTCTGCTGTTCCTCTCTCTGCTGTCCCTCTCTGCTGTTCCTCTCTCTGCTGTCCCTCTCTCTGCTGTTCCTCTCTCTGCTGTCCCTCTCTCTGCTGTCCCTCTCCTGCTGTCCTCTCCTCTGCTGTCCCTCTCTGCCGTTCCTCTCTCTCTCTGCTGTCCCTCTCTCTGCTGTTCCTCTCTCTCTCTCTCTCCTCTCTCTCTCTCTCTCTGCCGTTCCTCTCTCTCTCTGCCGTTCCTCTCTCTCTCTGCTGTCCCTCTCTCTCTCCTCTCTCTCTCTCTTCCCTCTCTCTGCTGTTCCTCTCTGGCCCTCTCTGCTGTTCCTCTCTCTGTGTCCCTCCTCTGCTGTTCCTCTCTTGCTTCCTCTCTGCGTTCCTCCTCTGCTGTTCCCTCTCTGCTGTTCCTCTCTCTCTGCTGTTCCCTCACTGCTGTCCCTCTTCTCTCTCTCTCCTGCCGTTCCCTCTCTCTGCCGTCCTCTCTCTCTCTGCCGTTCTCTCTCTCTCTGCCGTCCTCTCTCATCTCTGCCGTCCTCTCTCTCCTGCCGTTCTCTCTCTTCTTGATGCGGGGTCTATGTCTTTATCCAGTTGGTCGTACTGTTAGCCGGGTTGGACCTCAAAGCGAGGCTCTGTGCAAATTGGTGTGGACCATGGTCCAGCCGCAGTGCCATGTGCAATGTACCGCGCCTACTACTATTTCGCTTCTGACGCAGTGCAGGTTGTAACTTATTAACCCTAGCTCACTGACACAAGTGCTGCGTCATTTGCCGTCCTTTGCCGCGTGGTTACGTTTCTAACTGTACTGTTGTTTACTGTAGTCCCATCCCATCTTGCATTTTTGACCCCGTCATACTTCATCTCGCCACGTAGGCGTTCCTGCTCTTAATATTAATTTGACCCCGTTCTAAATTGGAAGACCCTATAAAACCTATCTATACATGCATATACACAGAGCATTACACACATATATACAGGCATTAATTGCTCTGTGTCTTTGTAATGCTCAAAGTATGAGTGCACACTTGCAGATTTGCTTTTTGAAATAAGACATTTACTGTATTGTTTTATAACTCTAGGATTAAAATTGATTTTTTGTTGGATCTTATCTCACTGTGGTATAAAGTGGAATAAATAGCAGACAGTCTTGCAAAAGAAGGAGCAAATAGAAACATTCAAAATGTATTAGCAGACAGTCTTGCAAAAGAAGGAGCAAATAGAAGCATTCAAAAGTTATTAGCAGAGTCTTGCAAAAGAAGGAGCAAATAGAAACTTTCAAAATTTATTAGCAGACAGTCTTGCAAAAGAAGGAGCAAATAGAAACATTCAAAATTTATTAGCAGACAGTCTTGCAAAAGAAGGAGCAGATAGAAATATTCAAAATTTATCAGACAATCCTTTGGATTTGTCCTATTGTGAATTAATCCAAATTATGGACAAGTATAGACATAAGCAGAATTTTAGTTTAAAAAAATGGCTACGTTACCATTGTGCCTAAGGCACATTGTTAGATCAAGTCATAAATCAAGGCTGAAAACATGGAACACTAAATATTCTCATGGCAATACTTGTGTCTGCAGAGAAAATATTTCTGTGTATCATCTTTTGTTTGAATGCTCAGTGTTGACCTTGCTCTATCAGGAGAAAAGGTATTGAGATAAGATAAGATGAGATAATGTTGCTTATAGCCCAGCTGACCGCAAAGGGCCACATCAGGGCTGTCACCACGTTAAAATCAACTCACAAGTCATTCATTCACACAATTCTTTAAAATACATTGAAAAAACCATCCAAAAGTTTGCTAAAAATCTTTCCACTGCAAAAACTCAGATCCGATAAAAAAAATATTAATCTCTTTCAAAAACTCAAAGATCGCCTTCGGCGGGACATCTCTGAACACTTTAATGTCAATACTGTCTTGTATGGTCCATACTTTTTTAATGTTGCTGAAATTGCCATGGTTACTTTGCAGTCACAGGTTGCAATTTTTTTTATAAAGATCAACAATGTTGTGTATCACTAGGGTATTTCACTTATGTAAATAATAATGCATTAATCAGATGTGGGTTTGAAGTACATACATGGATGATAAGTTGAGTGTGGAGGCGTTTGTTTGCTTGTTTGTTTTCTCTTCTTGTTTTAAGTGTCTAATATCATCTGACGATGAACAGACAGTAAATAAACCACTGAACCGAACTGAGGTAATACTTGGCATGTATGCAATAGTCTGTTGTACAGAAGATTGCCTACACACACGTACATTGATCACTAGATATGCATATACACAGAGCATTACACACATTTACACAGGCATTTGTTCTATGTATGTGATGCTCAGTATATGGAAGCACACTTGTAGTTTTCTGTGTACATTGTGCATTGACGACCATTCAACTGACTTTCTTCTAGAAACTCCTGTGATGGTGTGGAGTGGTAGGGGGTGCACACGAAGACAGATGATAGTAGGTTCAGGTCATGAACCAAGGGACGGCAGCCAGCTAAAGAGACCACAGTGGAAACACATGGAGTTTCTTCCCCTTTACTTTGCTTCCAAAGCCAAGAAACACACCCACTCACTCACATCACAGCGCCTCTAATATATAGCAGAAAAGCAGACTGCAAAGCCAGCAACACGGTGCGCAGACAAAATTGGCTTCGTGAGGCAGAACTGACAGAAATTTGTGCTGTCACAGCTTCTGTGTGTAGTCAAGTGGTCGAGTGGTGTTGGTTCGTTGGAACGTGTGGCTCATTCACTCAATGGAACAATTCAGCGACTAGAAGGACAGGTGTTTATTCATCTTCACTACAACACACACAGCAGGGAGCAAGCCTGTATAGACACATGCAAAGAAAACAGCTTCTTAACAACAGTAAATGTAGGAGACAATAGTTGTCAAATCCAATTACTACATTTTACAATGGATACTGGGCTTGCGTACACCTACCCAATTCATTTCTTTATTTATGGATTTATATTTACATAGTCATTTATCATACCAAGGCAAAAAAAACAAAATGAAATTATCAAACCGGCTAAATAGGCAGTATGTTATCAGTACACAACTCAACCACACATGCCACAAAACTTTAAACTTATACATAAACACAAAGAGAAAGAGAGAGAGAGAGAGAGAGAGGGGAGAGGAGAGAGAGAGAGAGATTTTTTTCTCTCCAAAAGTCAGGATCAGAAACACTCAGTGAGTAGGCCAAACAAACATACAATAAAATTACAACTTTGCCACAATGTCATGGCTTCAGCCACCATTTTATCTAAGACAGTTGAAGCCAATTTCAATGTTCTCACCCCTTTTACCCATGACTTTCCAACCTGATCCTCAATGTGGTGGTTGGTAAATTAGCTCGATTCTCCCATGATCATTTAATCATGGAATGCCTTGCATTAGTTGCAACAAACCCCAAATCGAAATTTCCCGAACGGAAATTTACAAAATTAGGTCTCTTCTGAAACCGGATTAAAACCAATTCCCCAAGCAGAAATTATAAACACTACTAACAAAAAGAGAATTTAATTATTTACCACAGTTATTACCATACTGAGCCATGTATCAGTTAAATCTGAGGCTGTATACCTTTGTGACCAACCATTTAGAATATTAATTCTAGGGCAAAAGCTACCTTCAAAAGTTCTTGTGGATAAGAATTCTTGCTTAACTACCCACAGTGTGACTTAGTAATCATGCAGGAGTGTCACCCTAATCATTATTCCAACATACAAAATACACAAGAATGAAAGGATAAAAAAAAATAAATTCAATGTTCAAGGTGGAACATACACAGAAAATTAATTAAGGCTTTAGTTAAGAACCGCCCTTAGACAAATTTCTCTCGGCCAAAAAAACTTTGACGTCAGCTATGTACCAACAATGTTGCAAAATCTCCGACATGCCCGGTCGGCAAAAGTAATACTTTTGTCAAATGTTACTCATAAAGTCTTTCAACAATAAATCTGCAAGTACAGTAGTCCACACAATCCTTTAGATGGCTGGGTAATTCTGAACATTTCATATATTTTACATTTTCTTTCCAATACAGAGATGGTAATGATCTGAAAACAAAGAGAGTTTGCGCTGCAAAGCTAGCACGTGGCAGTTCAAAACTGAAGGGCTTGAAACAAAGAGAGTTGCAAGGCTACCACATGGCCATTTCAGAAACCGAAAAGCTTGAAAGGTTCGCACCCACAAAACTGCAACTTGTACAAACATACAGGGTAAAATATTTGAAGATCGATCAAAAAAAACTTTTCAAAGTCTACAATTCATACAATTTTACTAACCGTTTAAGGCACTGCGTGCAGCCTCTTCGACGTCGTCGGGTCTACGCCAGGCTTCAAATTGCCCGGTTTCCGTTCGTCAATCCTTTTTGTTCTTTCACGGACCACGACTTCCGGTTTTGTGGCTATACGCACGGCGATGTTAATTTTAAAATCTGTATGTGGCTATACGCACGGACGATGTTAATTTTACATCTGTATGCACCCTATAACACACACCCCTTGCTTTTGAACGCAATGTCCCCATTGCTCCCAAAGATATCCTTTGCTAATGTCGAAATTAGATTCCGACCCAACCCAAACAGGTTAACATTAGCAACAAATGATAGAAAATTTACATTGGGAGTAGACTAATAGTTAGCCTCAGCTCCAAAGTACAGTCAGTATAGTATGGAGAACATTGACAGGATTTGTTATGGGTGAACAGGTACTCGATATCTCTTTGTATTAAGTGATAGCAAAACTATTGCCTTCAACAAGTCCATGTACGCCTATCTTGATAAACAAAACCATTACTTGCTTCCCTTAACTCTCTTGACAAGTGCGTGCCCGCTAGCGCCCGGTAAAACACGCGACAACAATGGGCGCTGCCATGTTTTCTGATAGAAAAGGAAGTCTTGCGAGAACGTGACTTCCTCCTTCCTGCAGCCATTCACTTCCATTTGCAAAAAAACACACGAGTCGATACGTGCCATACTCCTCGAGTTATGAATTTAAAAATTACTTTCATGTCATTTCTCGGATTTCTCCTTTCCTCTCTTTTAAATTAATTTTTTTTGGGTAACCATGTTCAAATAACGGAGTTACTTATCTTGCCGTAGGTTTTCGGCGTAACTAGCTCAGGTAAATGCATACTGAAGAGGGTTAACTGAAATCTTTTGGTTCTTTCTCCAAATTTTGTGCCCCTTTATATAGTCAGACACATTTTCATCAAAACTGTCATGGTACAAACCACTCTGCTGCCGGGTACTGGTGTGACTAGTTCGCAGATGGTTCTTTGGCTGCAATCCTGCCACTTCTGCGAAGTTATCATGAACACAAAGTCAAATCATTCTTGTAGGTGTTCTCTTCATAGACAAAAACAAAGAAAGGGGATAAAACGCTTTACCTAAGTTTAAAAAATATTTCTTCAGTTTGCTTTTTCCAACATTAACAACGATTAATAATTGTATTAAAAGGAAAAGGACACAAAGGGTAGAGAGCCTGAGACGCATAGCATTGTCCGTGAGAGTGGAAATGTCATGACCAGCAATGAAAGCCGAGGTTCGTTCCCTGTGGAGGTGGGAGATGCCATCACAGGAAGAAAGCCGAGGTCCATTCCCTGTGGAGGTGGGAGATGCCATCACAGGAAGAAAGCTGAGGTCCATTCCCTGTGGAGGTGGGAGATGCCACCACAGGAAGATAGCTGGGGTTCATTCCCTGTGGAGGTGGGAGATGCCACCACAGGAAGATAAACTGGGGTTCATTCCCTGTGGAGGTGGGAGACGCCACCACAGGAAGATAACTGGGGTTCATTCCCTGTGGAGGTGGGAGATGCCACCACAGGAAGATAACTGGGGTTCATTCCCTGTGGAGGTGGGAGATGCCACCACAGGAAGATAACTGGGGTTCGTTCCCTGTGGAGGTGGGAGATGCCACCACAGGAAGATAACTGGGGTTCGTTCCCTGTGGAGGTGGGAGACGCCACCACAGGAAAATAACTGGGGTTCATTCCCTGTGGAGGTGGGGGACGCCACCACAAGAAGATAACTGGGGTTCATTCCTGTGGAGGTGGGAGATGCCACCACAGGAAGATAACTGAGGTTCATTCCCTGTGGAGGTGGGAGATGCCACCACAGGAAGATAACTGGGGTTCGGCTGTTGATCTTCCATCCTGCTGTGTGTGTTGTAGGGTCACTCTTGTTCCGATTCCTGTCGGTTGACGCCACGTGTAGTCAAGTGGTCGAGTGGTGTTGGTTCGTTTGGAACTGTGGTCATTCACTCAATGGAACAATTCAGCGACTAGAAGGTGACAGGTGTTTATTCACTTCACTACAACACACACAGCAGGGAGCAAGCCTGTATAGACACATGCAAAGAAAACAGCTTCTTAACAAAAAGTAAATGTAGGAGACAATAGTTGTCAAAATCCAATTACCTACATTTTACAATGGATACTAGGCTTGCGTACACCTACCCAATTCATTTTCTTATTTATGGATTATAATTTACATAGTCATTTATCATACCAAGGGCAAAAAAACAAAATGAAATTATCAAACCGGCTAAATAGGCAGTAGTTATCAGTACACAACTCAACACACACATGCCACAAAACTTTAAACTTATACATCAACACAAAGAGAAAGAGAGAGAGAGAGAGAGAGAGAGAGAGAGAGATGAGAGGAGAGAAGAGAGAGAGAGATTTTTTTCTCTCAAAAGTCAGGATCAGAAACACTCAGTGAGTAGGCCAAACAAACATACAATAAAATTACAACTTTGCCACAATGTCATGGCTTCAGCCACCATTTTATCTAAGACAGTTGAAGCCAATTTCAATGTTCTCACCCCTTTTACCCATGACTTTCCAACCTGATCCTCAATGTGGTGGTTGGTAAATTAGCTCATTCTCCCATGATCATTTAATCATGGAATGCCTTGCATTAGTTGCAACAAACCCCAAATCGAAATTTCCCGAACGGAAATTTACAAAATTAGGTCTCTTCTGAACCAGGATTAGACCAATTCCCCAAGCAGAAATTATAAACACTACTAACAAAAAGAGAATTAATTATTTACCACAGTTATTACCATACTGAGCCATGTATCAGTTAAATCTGAGGCTGTATACCTTTGTGACCAACCATTTAGAATATTAATTCTAGGGCAAAAGCTACCTTCAAAAGTTCTTGTGGATAAGAATTCTTGCTTAACTAGCCACAGTGTGACTTAGTAACATGCAGGAGTGTCACCCTAATCATTATTCCAACATACAAAATACACAAGAATGAAAGGATAAAAAAAATAATTCAATGTTCAAGGTGGAACATACACAGAAAATTAATTAAGGCTTTAGTTAAGAACCGCCCTTAGACAAATTTCTCTCGGCCAAAAAAACTTTGACGTCAGCTATGTACAACAATGTTGCAAAATCTGCCGACATGCCCGGTCGGCAAAAGTAATACTTTTGTCAAATGTTACTCATAAAGTCTTTCAACAATAAATCTGCAAGTACAGTAGTCCACACAATCCTTTAGATGGCTGGGTAATTCTGAACATTTCATTATTTTACATTTTCTTTCCAATACAGAGATGGTAATGATCTGAAAACAAAGAGAGTTTGCGCTGCAAAGCTAGCACGTGGCAGTTCAAAACTGAAGGGCTTGAAACAAAGAGAGTTGCAAGGCTACCACATGGCCATTTCAGAAACCGAAAAGCTTGAAAGGTTCGCACCCACAAAACTGCAACTTGTACAAACATACAGGGTAAATATTTGAAGATCGATCAAAGAAAACTTTTCAAAGTCTACAATTTCATACAATTTACTAACCGTTTAAGGCACTGCGTGCAGCCTCTTCGACGTCGTCGGGTCTACGCCAGGCTTCAAAATTTCACGGTTTCCGTTCGTCAATCCCTTTTTGTTCTTTCACGGACCACGACTTCCGGTTTTGTGGCTATACGCACGGACGATGTTAATTTTACATCTGTATGTGGCTATACGCACGGACGATGTTAATTTTACATCTGTATGCACCCTATAACATGTGTTTTCTGGCTCCCTGTCCCTTCAAAGTATTCAAACATATTTACTATTGGCGAAAATCTTGGAACCCAAGGAATAAAATGAAGCATATCACATTTGATAATTTTGTTGCTGTATTAAGATCAAATGGGAGAATGAACCAACCTTTAACAAGTTGTGTTGTATTTTTCTCTATTGCGATAATAATTACATAACAGCATGAAATAATTCTATAATGAATGAACAGCAGGCATTTCATGCCTTTTATATAAATTTGATTCTCCAAGACTGTGTCTGAGCGGAGAACTTTGTCTTGGAAGATTAGAACAAACCACCACTGGCTTTCCTCTCGCCTGGCTGCCAACAGGAGCTTTTGATTATTTTCCATTCAAAACTACTCTCTTGAAACGGACTACTTGCCTGGCTGCCGACATGAGCTTTGGATGATTTTCCATTCAAAAATACTCTGTTGACACGGACTACTTGCCTGGCTGTAGACATGAGCTTTTGATGATTTTCCATTCAAAAATACTCTCTTGAAACGGACTACTCGCCTGGCTGCCGACAGGAGCTTTTGATGATTTTCCATTCAAAAATACTCTGTTGACACGGGACTACTTGCCTAGCTGTAGACAGGAGCTTTTGATGATTTTCCATTCAAAAATACTCTGTTGAAACGGACTACTTGCCTGGCTGCCGACATGAGCTTTGATGATTTTCCATTCAAAAATACTCTGTTGAAACGGACTACTTGCCTAGCTGTAGACAGGAGCTTTTGATGATTTTCCATTCAAAAATACTCTGTTGAAACGGACTACTTGCCTGGCTGCCGACATGAGCTATTTGATGATTTTCCATTCAAAAATACTCGTTGACACGGACTACTTGCCTGGCTGCCAACAGGAGCTTTTGATGATTTTCCATTCAAAAATACTCTGTTGAAACGGACTACTTGCCTGGCTGCCAACAGGAGCTTTTGATGATTTTCCATTCAAAAAATACTCTGTTGAAACGGACTACTTGCCTGCTGTAGACATGAGCTTTTGATGATTTTCCCATTCAAAAATACTCTGTTGAAACGAAATACTTGCCTGGCTGTAGACATGAGCTTTTGATATGACTTTCCATTCAAAAATACTCTGCTGAAACGGACTACTTGCCTGGCTGCCAACAGGAGCTTTTGATGATTTTCCATTCAAAAATACTCTGTTGAAACAGACTACTTGCCTGGCTGCCGACATGAGCTTTTGATGATTTTCCATTCAAAAATACTCTGTTGAAACGGACTACTTGCCTGGCTGTAGACATGAGCTTTTGATGATTTTCCATTCAAAAATACTCTGTTGACACGGACTACTTGCCTGGCTGTAGACATGAGCTTTTGATATGACTTTCCATTCAAAAATACTCTGTTGAAACGGACTACTTGCCTAGCTGTAGACATGAGCTTTTGATATGACTTTCCATTCAAAAATACTCTGTTGAAACGGACTACTTGCCTGGCTGTAGACATGAGCTTTTGATGATTTTCCATTCAAAAATACTCTGTTGAAACGGACTACTTGCCTGGCTGTAGACATGAGCTTTTGATATGACTTTCCATTCAAAAATACTCTGTTGAAACGGACTACTTGCCTAGCTGTAGACAGGAGCTTTTGATATGATTTTCCATTCAAAAATACTCTGTTGAAACGGACTACCGGAATATAATTTCTATACATTTTCTGTTGCATTTATCACAGAAATGGAGTCATTCACAAGGTTTCGATTGGGAAGAAGTCTGAATTTCGTAGAATGGCAATTCAGCGCAAAACTCCAACAATACGTGGAACAAAAAAGGCGCTTGTTTGATCAAGATGGGTATTGTCAGTCATTTCATGTGCTCTCAAGCATGTGCTGAAAATATGCTAAGCATGCGATATGGGATACGAAAGCTTACAGACTTTACTGCACCAGTTAAGAGAAAATACAGGCTTTTTGGTCCAATATGGTTGTAATGAATGATATGAATTGATTTTTGTGACGTCAGTGACAAACACACACACACACACACACACACACACACACACACACACACATATATATATATATATATATATTATAATATAAAATGCCAAGTCCCTGAGTGAGGAAGGCCCAGAGCTGAAAATAAATGTTGGAAACACTTGTTCATTTGCTTTTTCACTGTGTGGTTGTGTGTGTGCGTGCGTGTGTGTTGTGTGTGTGTGTGTGTGTGTGTGTGTGTGTGTGTGTGATGTATGTGTGAGACATCAAGGTAGAGGGGGGAGAGTCATCCGTCCATCACCCCAGACCGTATTGATGTTGGACATTTTCGTTTATTCAGTCAATCAAAACCAGATCAACCAACCATCCAGCCAGCCAAGCCAACTCAGGACAGGGTGTTGACACACACCCGTTCATCTGTCCCGGCCACCTCTCTGGTGTGGAACAGGTATCCTCTCAAAGATATAGTCACCAGTCCTTCGGGCTGTAGCTAACCAGCATGAAACCGGTTTTTTTTTTTCATCAGACGAACAGGCAAGACCTCTGGTCGCCGTGACAAGCAGTGGGAAAGAGATCGCGTCCTGGCGGGGGCTGGTATTAATGCCTCTAGTTTACACCAACAGCTAATACGCAGCGGAATATAGGCCATGAGCCTCAGTAAATAACAGTATTAACTAATGCTTGTCGTTACATGAATAAATATCCATTAATGTCTGGTAATTTGTGCACATTCCTAAACAGAGATTATGCCAAGTAGACTGGTTATATCCACAAACCAACTGTTGTATTCCTACGCCTCCACGGCCATTCTAAAGACAATTCTGGAACCAAGGTGAATAACTCTTCTGACAAAAGATCAGAATTCACTGAAATCCCTATACACTTGCACTACCCTTATCAACTCTACTACAAAAGTCTCAGAATTCACTGAAATCCCAATGCACTTACACTACCCTTATCAGCTCAACTACATACAAAAGAATAAAAATAGCCACAATAAAACGAAACATGCTCTTCAAGAGCATGAAGATTAAACATTTGCAGAAGTAAACTTCTGTCCAGCCACAAATCTCCCCTGCTGACAGTTATGGTCCCCATAACTTTGCCTATAGATAGCATGCCGTTTGCACACAAAAATACAAAAAAAATCCTTGACGACAATATAACCCTCAACAGGTCAATTGTCAAGCAAAAATATACCACCAACAGTGTGACAGCACTTAAACCGACAAGGTAGATTCCGTTAGAATTCAAAACAAAAAACATATCAGCACACATAGCAAAATCAAACATGCCGAATGGTTCATCAAAAGATCAATATAGTACAACAACAAAAAATAAATCGCAGTCATACAGACCAAGAGAACGGAGGGACAGCAGTTTACAAAGCCAATCGGGCCTGGGCTTACAACACTAAAACACCTCCCTGGGATTTAAAAGTGCCAATCTCGCGCTTTTCTGTCGCCTCCTAAACTGAGCATCGCATTCAGTAGGACATCGATTTCACCTTTTCCCAACAGAGTCCATGTTTCACTTGTAGCCCTCAAGTCTGTCATTTTTCAGATCTTCCTTTTTAAAGTAAATCTTGAAAATGCATCTTTCCCAACAAAGTATTCAGGGGCAGTATGGCCATTTATTGCCTATACTGTCTTGACTCGGCATCTGTCAATCTTCATTCTTACATACCGGGATGCAAGATAACTTCTTTTCTTTTTTTTAAAAGTAGTGCCCATACCCCATTAAATGTCCACATTGAATACACAGATGCACCCAACATTTCTTCACAAAACCTTCAAAAACGAAATTCACAATGTTCCAACAAACATCTGCAGCAATACACGCAAATGAACTGCCTTCACCAAGTTGGAAGCATTATCAAACAACCCAACAAAAAAAACCTTTCCCAACAAAAAGTGTCCACTTGGCTGAATATATTCACATGCCCATGTCAAAAAAAAAACCCAAAAAAGAAACAAAAGATTCCAAAAGATGGAGGAGGTGCATGCCTATCCTAACATGCTACATTCTTATTTCCACTTCCAGCGTGGGAAAGTGATGAAAAAAAAAATCTCCTGATTTCCACCCTAGTCTCCTCCTCTTACCCATCCAAACCATCCCATGGTTTATGGTGTAAGGCCAGCCCAGCCATACTTAATTCACCCCTTTTCCCAGAAAGGTTTTTAAACCTTCCTATCAGCACCCAGTACCTGGTTCCATATCACCACTTTATCTCCACCCCGGAGATCCACAGTGGACTGTTTATGCCAGTCTTGTACAAAGGCAGCTTCCTGGGAATGCTCCCCTGCTTTGTCAAGAGCCATCTTCCATCGCTTTAGCTTGTCCTCCAGCCATTTTCCAAGGTGCTAACTTCCAGACACCTTCATATTTCTACATTAAAACATGGATCATTAAAACTTATTTCAGTCAAAAAGAAAACTGACAAAAAAAAACCAACAACATAATTCATAGTAGTCATGACTCGTAGTGAGCGACTGGGGACAAAAAGTTACGCACATCAGTTCTACACATGAATACATGAACACTGGACCTTATAGAGAACACATCTTCTTCTTCTTCAGGTTCCAGTATCTGGTAGCGTGTGAACTCGTTTTACCCTGTTGGGATACTCACACTATACTCGAGAGTCCAGTCAGTTCACTCTGACTTTGTTCAGTGCAGAAATTTGTGGGAAGAGGTTGCGGAAAAAGATAGATAAAAGATATGGTAGACAGAAAGGACAGTAGACGACAGTACAGCAAAGGAGGAGACAGAGTTACTGAGAGCGATAGGAAAAGGGGACATTACTAGCACAGAATGTCCAGAAGGAGGGGGAACTATTTGTACAAAAGACCCCGGCATCCCCACGGAGGAAAAAATTCTGCCTACAATCTACTGCAGTCACACCAACACAACAAAAATCATCCTAATTATGAACAGTCAGTGACTACAGTCCAAATCAACTGGCAAACATCCTGTGCAGGGTGAGGTCTCCTTTCCCTCGACCTGTAAGGGAACACGTCCCACCACTCAACTACGAGCCCTTCACCGTCCGATGAGGCACTCATCCTTTCAGCTGATCAACGGGTCATATCAGGGTGGTCCTTCCATAAAAAAAAAGAGAAACAAACATATCAACTCACAATAATCAGATACATCATTTAATCACTGTGCCATGACAGCTTCCCATCATGCTGAAATCAGCTACAGGGTCAGCTCCTTCGCAGAACAATGATCTGGCCTGCCATCTCCACCGCACCATAGGCATAACTTCAAAATTTCAACAAAAAATAAAAACCTTCCTTGCTGTGGCTTCACATCCAAGGGCCTGATCCCGCGTCCTGAGGTTGGCACTCGTTCATCCTGCTCGCAGCGCGCATTTTGTGAGACATCAAGGGTAGAGGGGGAGAGTCATCCGTCCATCACCCCAGACCGTATTGATGTTGGACATTTTCGTTTATTCAGTCAATCAAAACCAGATCAACCAACCATCCAAGCCAGCCAAGCCAACCTCAGGACAGGGTGTTGACACACACCCGTTCATCTGTCCCAGCCACCTCTCTGGTGTGGAACAGGCATCCTCTCAAAGATATAGTCACTAGTCCTTCGGGCTGTAGCTAACCAGCATGAAACCGGTTTTTTTCTCATCAGACGAACAGGCAAGACCTCTGGTCGCCGTGACAAGCAGTGGGAAAGAGATCGCGTCCTGGCGGGAGGCTGGTATTAATGCCTCTAGTTTACACCAACTGCTAATACGCAGCGGAATATAGGCCCTGAGCCTCAGTAAATAACAGTATTAACTAATGCTTGTCGTTACCATGAATAAATATCCATTAAGTCTGGTAATTTGTGCACATTCCTAAACAGAGATTATGCCAAGTAGACTGGTTATATCCACAAACCAACTGTTGTATTCCTACGCCTCCACGGCCATTCTAAAGACAATTCTGGAACCAAGGTGAATAACTCTTCTGACAAAAGATCAGAATTCACTGAAATCCCTATTCACTTGCACTACCCTTATCAACTCTACTACAAAAGTCTCAGAATTCACTGAAATCCAATGCACTTACACTACCCTTATCAGCTCAACTACATACAAAAGAATAAAATAGCCACAATAAAACGAAACATGCTCTTCAAGAGCATGAAGATTAAACATTTGCAGAAGTAAACTTCTGTCCAGCCACATATGTATATATATATATTATATTATATATATATATATATATATATGTGTGTGTGTGTGTGTGTGTGTGTGTGTGTGTGTGTGTGTGTGTGTGTGTGTTCTGAGGCATTCCCATTTTAATGTGCACATGAAATCAAGATTCATCAATCAGGGAGGCAAGGGGGAAGGTAACTGTCAAACAAAGATTTCGTCTGCCAAGGGTTCAGTTCAGTTCAGTGGTTTATTTAATGTCTGTTCATCGCCAGATGATATTAGACACTTAAAGAAAATAAATACATGTAAAAAAAAAATATAAAAAAATAAATAAATAAACACACACACACACGCACACACACACACACACATACCTCCACACTTAACTTATCACCCACATTAGTACTTTCAAACCCACATATGATATATGCATATTGACATGAGTGAAATACCCTAGCGGTACACAAAATTGTTGATCTTCATAAAAATTTTGCACCTGTGACTGCGAAATAACCATGGCAATTTCAGCAACATATGAACCAGTCTGCCAAGGGTCACCAAGAGATGTGTGCACATTGAAGCTCCAGGCTACACTCCTACATTATTTTTTAACAGCAGTTTAAGACATGCCAGATTTTTCTTCTTTCTTTTTTTAAACTGGCAGTTAGCAAAACTTTGTGAATGCTGTCCAGAATAGATGCTTACAGTCCACTCCTGTATTTTCCCATACATACATCTTGTGGATTTTTACTCCCTGTGTTCTTAGCACAGTACTTTCCCATACATACATCTTGGCTTTTTACTCCCTGTGCTCTTAGCACAGTATTTTCCCATACATACATCTTGTGGCTTTTTACTCCCTGTGCTCTTAGCACAGTATTTTCCCATACATACATCTTGTGGCTTTTTACTCCCTGTGCTCTTAGCACAGTATTTTCCCATACATACATCTTGTGGATTTTTACTCCCTGTGCTCTTAGCACAGTATTTTCCCATACATACATCTTGTGGCTTTTTACTCCCTGTGTTCTTAGCACAGTATTTTCCCATACATACATCTTGTGGCTTTTTACTCCCTGTGCTCTTAGCACAGCCTACGTTGTAAGCTTAACATTTTAGCTGGCCACCATCTCACAGTTGCATACTGTTGTTTCTTTTCTGGATGTGTTTTTCCACAGACCGAGTTGCTTTGTGATGCGACTTTATTCCTTGCTGGACTTTGACAAGACAGCCCAAGGAAAGGCGCCGTGTGGTCAGCTGGGCTACAATGATCAGAACTTGACCATGTGCACTGCCCTGTGTATGTCTACATGTATATAACTTGACCATGTGCACTGCTATGTGTGTGTCTATATGTATATAACTTGACCATGTGCACTGCTCTGTGCATATCTCCATGTATAGAACTTGACCATGTGCACTGCTCTGTGTAGGTCTCCATGTATAGAACTTGACCATGTGTACTGCTCTGTGTATGTCTACTTGTACAGAACTTGACCATGTGCACTGCTCTGTGTATGTCTACATGTATAGAATTTGACCATGTGTACTGCTCTGTGTATGTCTCCATGTATAGAACTGTGAAGTTGGCCATGTGCACAGCTCTGTGTATGTCTCCATGTATAGAACTTGACCATGTGCACTGCTCTGTGTATGTCTCCATGTATAGAACTTGACCACGTGCACTGCTCTGTGTATGTCTACTTGTATAGAACTTGACCATGTGCACTGCTCTGTGTATGTCTCCGTGTATAGAACTTGGCCATGTGCACTGCTCTGTGTATGTCTCCGTGTATAGAACTTGGCCATGTGCACTGCTCTGTGTATGTCTCCATGTATGAACTTGACCATGTGCACTGCTCTGTGTATGTCTCCGTGTATAGAACTTGACTATGTGCACTGCTCTGTGTATGTCTCCATGTATAGAACTTGGCCATGTGCACTGCTCTGTGTATGTCTCCATGTATAGAACTTGACCATGTGCACTGCTCTGTGTATGTCTCCGTGTATAGAACTTGACCATGTGCACTGCTCTGTGCATGTCTACTTGTATAGAACTTGACCATGTGCACTGCTCTGTGTATGTCTCCATGTATAGAACTTGACCATGTGCACTGCTCTGTGTATGTCTCCGTGTATAGAACTTGGCCATGTGCACTGCTCTGTGTATGTCTCCATGTATAGAACTTGGCCATGTGCACTGCTCTGTGTATGTCTCCGTGTATAGAACTTGGCCATGTGCACTGCTCTGTGTATGTCTACATGTATACAACTTGACCATGTGCACTGCTCTGTGTGTGTCTATATGTATACAACTTGACCATGTGCACTGCTCTGTGTCTCCATGTATATAACTTGACCATGTGCACTGCTATGTGTATGTCTCCATGTAGAGAACTTGACCATGTGCACTGCTTGTGTATGTCTCCATGTATAGAACTTGACCATGTGCACTGCTCTGTGTATGTCTCCATGTATAGAACTTGACCCTGTGCACTGCTCTGTGTGTACATGTATAGAACGTGACCATGTGCACTGCCCTGTGTATGTCTCCATGTATAGAACTTGACCATGTGCACTGCTCTGAGTCTCCATGTATAGAACTTGACCATGTGCACTGCCCTGTGTATGTCTACATGTATAGAAACTTGGCCATATGCACTGCTCTGTGTATGTCTACATGTATAGAACTTGACCATGTGTACTGCTCTGTGTATGTCTACATGTATAGAACTTGGCCATATGCACTGCTCTGTGTATGTCTACATGTATAGAACTTGACCATGTGCACTGCTCTGTGTATGTCTACATGTATAGAACTTGGCCATTTGCACTGCTCTGTGTATGTCTACATGTATAGAACTTGACCATGTGGACTGCTCTGTGTATGTCTACATGTATAGAACTTGACCATTTGCACTGCTCTGTGTATGTCTCCATGTATAGAACGTGACCATGTGCACTGCCCTGTGTATGTCTCCATGTATAGAACTTGACCATGTGCACTGCCCTGTGTATGTCAACATGTATAGAACTTGACCATGTGCACTGCTCTGTGTATGTCTACATGTATAGAACTTGACCATGTGGGATGTCCCGCCTGATGTGATCCTTGAGTTTTGAGAGATTAACATTTTTCATCTGATTTAGATTTTACGGAAGAAAGATTTTTAACGAAGTTTCTGGTACGTTTCTAGACGATGTCATTTAAAGAGATGTGTGAAAGTTTTTTTTTTTTTTTTTTTTTTGTTTTTTTTTTTATGACTGGTGAGTTGATTTTAACGTGGTGACAGCCCTGATGTGGCCCTTTGCGGTCGGCTGGGCTATAAGCAACATTATCTTATCTTATCTAACTTGACCATGTGCACTGCTCTGTGTATGTCTACATGTATAGAACTTGACCATGTGCACAGCCCTGTGTATGTCAACATGTATAGAACTTGACCATGTGCACAGCCCTGTGTATGTCTCCATGTATAGAACTTCACCATGTGCACAGCCCTGTGTATGTCAACATGTATAGAACTTGACCATGTGCACTGCCCTGTGTATGTCTCCATGTATAGAACTTGACCATGTGCACAGCCTGTGTATGTCAACATGTATAGAACTTGACCATGTGCACAGCCCTGTGTATGTCTCCATGTATAGAACTTGGCCATGTCCACTGCCCTGTGTATTGTCTACATGTATAGAACTTGACCATGTGCACAGCCCTGTGTATGTCAACATGTATAGAACTTGACCATGTGCACAGCCCTGTGTATGTCTCCATGTATAGAACTTGGCCATGTGCACTGCCCTGTGTATGTCTCCATGTATAGAACTTGACCATGTGCACAGCCCTGTGTATGTCAACATGTATAGAACTTGACCATGTGCACAGCCCTGTGTATGTCTCCATGTATAGAACTTGACCATGTGCACAGCCCTGGGTATGTCTCCATGTATAGAACTTGACCATGTGCACAGCCCTGTGTATGTCAACATGTATAGAACTTGACCATGTGCACTGCTCTGTGTATGTCTCCATGTATAGAACTTGACCATGTGCACAGCCCTGTGTATGTCAGCATGTATAGAACTTGACCATGTGCACAGCCCTGTGTATGTCAACATGTATAGAACTTGACCATGTGCACTGCTCTGTGTATGTCCCATGTATAGAACTTGACCATGTGCACAGCCTGTGTATGTCTCCATGTATAGAACTTGACCATGTGCACAGCCCTGTGTATGTCAACATGTATAGAACTTGACCTGTGCACTGCTCTGTGTATGTCTCCATGTATAGAACTTGACCATGTGCACAGCCCTGTGTATGTCAACATGTATAGAACTTGACCATGTGCACTGCTCTGTGTATGTCAACATGTATAGAACTTGACCATAAGATAAGATAATGTTGCTTATAGCCCAGCCGACCCCAGAGGCCACATCAGGGCTGTCACCACGTTAAAATCACTCACCAGTCATTTAAAAAAAAAAAAAAAAAAAAAAAAAAAACACCTTTCACACATATCGTTAAATGACATCGTCTACAAACGCACCAGAAACTTTGTTAAAAATCTTTCTGCCGTAAAATCTTAAATCAGATGAAAAATGTTAATCTCTCTCAAAAACTCGAGAATCACATCAGGCGGGACATCCCTGAACAGGATCTTCATGGACTCCGCTGTAAAATGTTGTGTCTCACATCGTGCAAGTCCCAACACTCTAAAAGAACATGTTTCAGTGTGAGTGGCGCATGACATGGAATGCACACGGAGCTTCTTCACTCTTTAAAAGGTAGGCATGGGTAAAATACGAATGGCCGGTGTGCAGCCGGCACAGAATCGTTTCCTCTTTACGACCTCCCGACGTGGATGGGAGGAAGTCCTTAAGGTTTGGACGGATCTGAAAGAGTTTGTTATTCGTCTGCGTTGTTCCAATCCTCCTGCCGAGGTCTCTCACATAATCATTAATTTTGGGTTTCACATCTGAGCAGGGATATAAGTGTTGGACAGTTTCTCTCTTGTGGCGTTCTTGGCTAAACGATCAACCCATTTCATTCCCGCCGATGCCAACATGACCTGGAACCCAAGCAAGAGTAATGTTGTAACCGTCCGCCTTCAACTTGCTAAAAAGTTCAAAAAAAAGTAAAAGTTCTGGATGCTGAAGGTTGCGGCCAGCTATGGCCTCCAAAGCTGACAGCGAATCCGACAGAACCAGAAAGTCCCTCTTTGAAGAATGTGAGATTATCTTCAAAGCCAAAACCAGAGCAGTAAGTTCAGCAGAATAGACAGAAGCATCTGAATGAATATGTTCCAACAGTATCTGAGAAGGAGCCTCAGGGCAATAGGCTGCACAGGCCACTCCATCTTCAGACTTGGAACCGTCAGTGAAAACTTTTTGACAGGATGGAAATTTCAAACAGAGCTCAGCATACAATGCCTTGTACGCCAGAGAGCTGGTAGACTCTTTGCGAAAAGCTGCAAGATCAAAACGAATCTCTGGTGTGAAAAGGTCCACGGTGGTTGATCCGGAAACTTGGAAAAATCAGATACTACACCTAGGTTCTAGACCTGCATTCCGCACGTGAGGTTGCATACGAAGACCAAACGGCGGAATACATTTAGGGTTGTTTTCAAACTTACTTTGGAACAGAGGGTCAAAGACACAGTAATAGGCAGGGTTTCTGGTTCCGAGAACAGTCTGATATAATAATTCAAAGATAGTTTCAGCCTGCGGTTGGACAGTGAAGTTTCACCCGCCTCTGCGTACAGGCTGTACACAGGGGTGGTGCAGAACGCTCCAAGACAGAGACGAAGCCCTTGATGGTGGATTGGGTCCAAGAGTTTGAGGTAAGACAATCTTGCGGAGCCGTACACAGCACAACTGTAGTCCAGTTTGGAACGGACCAGGGCTCTGTAGAGGTGCAGCAAAGTTTTCTTATCAGCGCCCCAGTCGGTGTGCGCTACGACTCGCAGAATATTCAGTGCTTTCTGGCAAGCAGTTTTGAGGTTTTTGATGTGGCTGAGAAAGTTCAGTTTCTGGTCAAAAATGATTCCCAGAAATTTGGCCTCTTTAACAGCTGGAATGGGAGATTTCCCTACTTGAAGTTCGGGATCTGGAAAAAACTGACGGAAATTATGGAAGTGAATACACTGCGTCTTTGTTGGAGAAAAGGTGAAACCGTTTTCATCCGCCCATCGATGGATTTTATCCACACAAAGCTGGAGCCTGCGCTGGACACTCGGATACAGGCTTCCAGTCGCATAGACAGCGAAATCATCCACAAACAATGAGCAGTCTGAACCCTGCTGGACTGATTGAACAATGTTGTTAATCTTAATACTAAAGAGAGCAGGAGACAGTATGCTCCCCTGTGGAACACCCAACTCCTGCTCGTGGACATCAGAGAGAGTGGTGCCAACCCGGACCTGAAACTGTCGTTCTGCCAAAAAATTTTGTATGAAAAGCGGAAGATGACCTCGAAAACCCAGATCGTGGAGATCATGAAGTATCCCCGACTTCCAGGTGGTATCGTAGGCCTTCTCCAAGTCGAAGAAAATTGCCACTGCATGCTGTTTGTTCAGAAAGGCGTTCCGAAGTGTAGATTCCAGACGAATCAAATGGTCAACCGTAGTCCTATGTTTGCGGAAACCACACTGTTCTTTCGCCAAAAGGCCATCGGTTTCAAGTTTCCACATGAGCCTAGCGTTGACCATTTTCTCCATCAATTTACAGACACAGCTGGTCAAAGCTATGGGACGGTAGTTTGATGGATTAGAAAGATCTTTACCAGGTTTGGGGATGGGAACAATGAGGGCTTTTCGCCAAGAGGGTGGAAAAAAAACCTGTAGTCCACACATGGTTGTATACCTGTAGCAGGATGATCAGACCTTCATGCGGAAGATGTTTCAACAGTTGATAATGGATTTCATCTATACCTGGAGAGGAATCGCTGCAAGAAAGTAAGGCAGATTTCAGCTCGTTTAACGTGAAAGGAAGATTGTAGTCTTCCATGTTGTCTGACGAAAAATTGCAGGGTGATTTTTCTTTAAGGGTTTTATTTTTGACAAAAGTGGCTGATTTGTTAGAAGAGGAGGAATTCTTTTCAATGGTTGAAGCCAGCAGATTAGCAACTGCTTTTTTCTCTGTTATTAAAGAGTCAGCAAACTTGAGATGGTTCACAGTGGGACAGGTGTTCTTCCCTTTGATTTTTTTAATGATGTTCCACACTTTTTTCTTAGAAGTTTTCGATGTCAGCCTGGAGCAGAAGCTTCTCCAGGACCGACGTTTACTGATTTTAAAGTGTGTCTCGATTTGGCACGGAGTTTCTGATGGGCTCGAGCGTTGGGACCCGAAGGTCGTTGGTACACCTGACGCTGAGCCCGTTTTCTAACTTTGGAAATTTGTTGGCAGTCTGAATCGAACAGGGTGTTTTTGGCATTGAAGTTTATCGGAAGACACTGGAATACAAGTTTTAGCACACTTGATCACAGTGTTAGTCAGTGATTCTGCTGGGTCTGGACTCTGAAGAAAATCAGTGTCCTGGAATTCTTTTGAAATAGTGGCTGCAAATAGATCCCAGTTTGCTTTTTTATAATTTAGATGTTGAGAGACAGAGACGTGTTCAGTTATTACAGGTTGTAGAAGGACAGGGAAATTGGTCACTTCCGTGTAGATCGTCATGGACAGACCACTCATAGTCGAGGACCAGCGAGGGGTCACAAACCGACAAATCTAAACACGAAAGTGAACCTGTGGAAGAGTGGAGGTAAGTTGCAGATCCGTCGTTCAGACAACACAAATCTAAATCCGAAAGGACATCCTCAATTAGCAGACCTCTGGATGACGAACTGACACTACCCCAAAGAGGATTGTGACCATTAAAGTCACCCAACAGTCAAAAAAGGTCGAGGAAGTTCTCTTATCAGACTGACAAGGTCCTGACAACAAACCGGGACAGAAGGTGGCAGATACAGTGAGCAGATTGTGACAGTCTTGTGGAGAGTGACTCTCGCAGCTACAGCCTGAAGGGAGGTAGACAGAGCGACAGGACTATACAACAAAGTTTTATGTAGGAGAAGGGCAACACCGCCCGACAGTCCCAACGTGGATGGTTGTGCAGGTTTTGAAAGAATATAAAGCCAGAAAGAGTTAAGGTCTTCTGGCTTTGAATTTGAGTTTCTTGAAGAGCCACGACGGAAGGTTTTAGAGACTGACACAGAAGCTGCAGCTCCTCGAAGTTGGAATATAGACCACGGATATTCCAATGGAATATTGTATTATCCATGGTGCAGAGGGCGAAAAAGAGAGAGATCAGGTCATCTCCTCCTCAACGTCTGCGTCCAATGGAGAGAATTATTATTTAGTTTCACTGGACTGTGTTGGTCTTTGGACCTGCTGGCAGACTTGCCCGCAGGTGACAAAGGCCTGGAGTTTGGAGATGGTGGAGGTCTGGATTTGGGAGATGGTGGAGGTTTCTCTTCATCTCCACCATCTCCACGCTGGGTGGAACTCCCTTGCCCGCACGGGCACTGGATAGGGGAGTTCGAGGCGGAATTGCTGGTTTTTTAGTCTGCCCAGCAGCAGATGTTGTAGACTGCTGGGCAGTCTGAGGGGTGGCGGATTTTTTGCCTCCACCAGGGGCAGTCACCTTGGGTTGGAAGGTGGTGGACCTGCTTCCACCAGAGTTGACAGTTCTGACTTGCAGTGTCTTTGAAAACGTAAAGTCATCAGTCTGACAGCAGACTGATCGAGTGGGAATTGCGGGAACCGTCTTTTACGGCTGAAGCATATGAAGCTGTTGGAGTCTGACTGCCCACAACCTGCTTGCGGGCTTCAAAAAAGGAGATCTTCTTTTCTGTTTTATTCGTTGAATGGTGGATTCCTGAATCCAAAGAGGACAGTTTCGTGAAGAGGAGGGATGATCGCCACCGCAGTTAGCACAATGTGCGGATCTTTGCACGGCCCATCATGGATTGCCTGCAGCAAACACCGCACACCTCCTGCCAAGAACAGCGGTCTCTGACATGTCCAAACCTCTGGCACCTGAAGCATCTCAACGGGGACGGGACATACAGCTGAACACGGACGTTCAGGTAGCCAACTTTAATGACCGGAGGCAGCACAGGGTTGCAGAAGGTCAGAAAGAGGGTGTTGGTGGCCACTCTCTCTGCACCTTTCTTGACTGTCACCCTGCGCACCTCCGTCACACCCTGGGACGCCAGTTCCGTTTTTATTTCTGCCTCTGAGACACCCGTTAGATCTCTGCAGCGAATCACACCTTTCGATGAATTTAACTGTTTGTGGGGAGTCACCCTGATCTCCCTATCCACTAATTTTTGTTGCCCTCAACAGCTGTTCAGATTGTTTTCTTGATCGACATTGAACTAGAAACGATCCATTCCTCAACCTTTTGACGGACTGAGGGTCACTGCTAAGCCTTGAAAGCCCTTTTGAATGGCAAAAGGGCTCAGAGCTGAAAGGGGTCTTCCTGCTCCGTCCCTTCCACCACGAGCCAGGAAAGCCCAGAAACCTGTTCTCTGTCGTACCTCCGTGTCAGAATCGCTGTCAGAATAACGTTCCCTGAAATAGGGGATGCTGCCTTCCTCTTCCTTTTGGGGGGGATATTTTTGATAAAGCCATGTTTAGTTTAGTATGTTTCATCTCTCCCTTACCCACCCACCTTGGAGTCCAACTAAGGGGCCAGGGCCAAGAAACCAATGTCTTGACCCCTTCCAGGCTTCGGGAGAGATATACGACAAACAGAAACTACCAACCCTATCCCCCCTGATCATGCTCAACTCCCGGGGACAGAGAGCTGAGCACTGCAGGGGTTAACTTGGCCAGTAGGGGAACTGTCTGTCTTGACCCAGCCCCAAGAAGGGAGCCGATTAGTACACCCGGGCCAAAGTGTACTTCCTGTCTAGGAGAGGTCCGAGCCAAAGTGATGTGTTGAGAGCACAGGCCTCCTCAAGCACTGGCCCTCTCAATCACCAGGACCTCATTCCCCTCCGACACAGGTCGCACCGCACGGCAAACACGGCGGATCTTAAGGAGACCACAGAGAGAAAAGGAGTGTGAAAAAGAAGACTTGAAGGGGAGACGAAGATAGAAAAGGGCCAAATAAGGAGGCAGAAAACAAGAAAAGGAGAAAGGCGGGTTACTCTTAGTCAGGATCCTCACCCTTAGCCTATCTGACATGGGAAGCCCTACCAAGGGCATCAACTCCTTACCACGTTATGCTTAGGCCAAACAGCATCTGCACCTCTCAGGCCTAGAAGCAGTTTTAAAAAACCAGCCTATCTTCGAGTATTGATGCCCCCGCCAGCAAAGCCTAAGGGATCACGGGACCACGCAAGCCCTCCGACCACGACAAGGTCGCAACCCCCGGAGGGAACTTGACATGTGCACAGCCCTGTGTATGTCTCCATGTATAGAACTTGACCATGTGCACAGCCCTGTGTATGTCAACATGTATAGAACTTGACCATGTGCACAGCCCTGTGTATGTCAACATGTATAGAACTTGACCATGTGCACAGCCCTGTGTATGTCAACATGTATAGAACTTGACCATGTGCACTGCCCTGTGTAGTCAACATGTATAGAACTTGACCATGTGCACTGCTCTGTGTATGTCTACATGTATAGAACTTGACCATGTGCACTGCTCTGTGTATGTCAACATGTATAGAACTTGACCATGTGCACTGCTCTGTGTATGTCTCCATGTATAGAACTGACCATGTGCACAGCCCTGTGTATGTCAACATGTATAGAACTTGACCATGTGCACTGCTCTGTGTATGTCTACATGTATAGAACTTCACCATGTGCATTGCCGTGTGTATGTCTCCATGTATAGAACTTGGCCATGTGCACTGCTCTGTGTATGTCAACATGTATAGAACTTGGTCATGTGCACTGCTCTGTGTGTGTCTCCATGTATAGAACTTGACCATGTGCACGGCTCTGTGTAGGTCTCCATGTATAGAACTTGACCATGTGCACTGCTCTGTGTATGTCTCCATGTATAGAACTTGACCATGTGCACTGCTCTGTGTATGTCTTCGTGTATAGAACTTGGCCATGTGCACTGCTCTGTGTATGTCTCCATGTATAGAACTTGACCATGTGCACTGCTCTGTGTGTGTTTCCATGTATAGAACTTGACCATGTGCACTGCTCTGTGTATGTCTACATGTTTAGAGACCATGTGCACTGCTGTGTGTGTGTCTACATGTATAGAACTTGACCATGTGCACTGCTCTGTGTATGTCTACTTGTATAGAACTTGACCATGTGCACTGCTCTGTGTATGTCTCCATGTATAGAACTTGACCATGTGCACTGCTCTGTGTATGTCTACTTGTATAGAACTTGGCCATGTGCACTGCTCTGTGTCTACATGTATAGAACTTGACCATGTGCACTGCTCTGTGTATGTCTACATGTATAGTACTTGACCTTGTGAACTGCTCTGTGTATGTCTACATGTATAGAACTTGGCCATGTGCACTGCTCTGTGTATGTTTACATGTATAGAACTTGGCCATGTGCACTGCTCTGTGTCTCCATGTATAGAACTTGACCATGTGCACTGCTCTGTGTATGTCTACATGTAGAGGACTTGACCATGCGAGTTGCTCTTTTTGTCTACATGTATAGAACTTGACCATGTGCACTGCTCTGTTTTTGTCTACTTGTATAGAACTTGACCATGTGCACTGCTCTATGTATGTCTACATGTATAGAACTTGACCATGTGCACTGCTCTATGTAGTCTACATGTATAGAACCTGACCATGTGCACTGATGTGCGTGTGTCTACATGTATAGGACTTGACCATATGCACTGCTCTATGTGAGTCTATATGTAAATAAATAAGCTGAGAGTACAACACACTACAACAATATTGCATGGTGTATATATTGAGAAAAGGGAAATACTCCCCCCCCCCCCCCCCTACCCCTTTTTTTCCCCATTTGCATTCATCTTTTTTATGCATGTATATTAATTTAATTCTTTTACATATGCCTACATTTGTTTTCCCATGTCTAGTATTCATTTTTCCAGAACAAGGATCAGCTGGGGCTTGTTTCAAAGTGAAGATTCAGGTTTTCAAGTAGAATTGCATAAAAAGAAAACTTTTGGTCATTTAAAAAGCTATCAAAGGTGTTTCATGCACTTCATTCTCAGATGACTGGAAGTGTACAAGACCCCGTTTGGCTTTCTTACACAATGCACAGTCACGGAAGGGGTCACCTTTGGAAAGTTGCACAGTATTTTCATAGCACTTTAAAACAGTATTTTCATAGCACTTTAAACCACCATTGCCCAGAGACTTTCCATTTCTCTCAGTTCCTTTGTACTGATTAAATTCTGTTGATTGGCATCTCTTTGCTGGAACCATAATTCTGTTTTCCCCTTGTTAAATTGGTTTTAGCCAAGTTTCATTGACTTCAAGCCTATGGACAATTTTGACATTGTTTGAATGTTTGTGGCTCCATATCGATGAATTAAAGTCCTTCACCCATCTCCTCAAAAAAAAAACACACACAAAAAACCCACACCAAATAAGCCAAAAAAAAAAACCCCCCACAAAATATTAAAAGAAATGAATGAAGCCTTAAAGAGTGCCATAAAGAAAGGAGGACAGCAGAAGGAAGTAGGGGGACGACATTACAGTTCAAAAACAGGAATGGTCAGTACGGGGCTTTCATAAATGCAACATAATATTAGGAAATAATGTAATTGTGAAATAATGTAAATAGGTTACAAAAAAACAAAGTGCATCATCTTTGCTTCATAAAGATATATAGCTAACTTCAAAAGCATATTTTCATTCTTCTCAATAATTTGACAATTAGCCTGAAACTACTCAGTTCAGTATATTTGGATCAATCACACCAGACGCACCAAATCTGTATGTAAATATATATTAATTTACAGACTCTACATTGAGCAGATCTTTCACCGTTTTACAGATGTTCAAGCCCACACCTGTTTATTTGTACAATTTAATGCAAATACAATAGCGCTTAATATGAAGCAGAACTTGTCAAATCGAGGAGGAGAGGGATCAGTCTTATTAGTCACCCAAGCAAGATCATGCTACGAATTCTCCTCAACAGACTGAAGTCAAGGGCCGAAGAAGTACTTGCCGAAGAACAAGCTGGTTTCAGAAAGGGGAAAGCACCATTGAGCAAATATTCAACTGCAGAATACTCATTGAGAAGCACGTTCAACACCAACGCGACTTGTTCCACAATTTTATTGACTTCAAGAAAGCGTTTGACAGGGTGTGGCATGAGGGACTATGGCATGTGCTGACAGGATATGGAATCGACGAAGGCATCGTGAGCGTGATAGAGGCCCTATACAAGAACTCCAACAGTGCAGTGCTCCTCAACAATCAACTAGGGGAGTTTTTAAAAACAACCGGCGGTGTCAGACAAGGCTGTATCCTCTCTCCTGTGTTGTTCAATTCATTCTTGGAAAGGATAATGCAGGAGGCACTGGAAAACCATGAGTAGAAAGAAACTCGTGGAGAGCGTGGCAGCAGACAGTCCTCAGAAGAGAAGCCCCCTTCAAGCAAGTGTTTCGGCCCTTATCTCCTGACACTCTAGGGGGGTTGGGCCACACCCGGTTCATGACTCCGGATGTCCCTCTGCTGCCCCCCCCTTTTTTTTCCCCCATCTTGGGACGAGCCATGGCTGGGATTCAAACCCATGACCCTCTGGACATGCTCATTTTCCACTTAATGACTCGCGCTTTAACCACTGAGCCACAGGGACACCTGATATTTGTAGGGAAATTAAGCCTTATGAAGTTCACTTTTGTTCCTCCTTGACCAGATCCAGCTTGAACACCTCTCTGCCGCTTCTGCCATTGCTTTCAGGGTTCTGGTTTTTTCCTTCCCTGCAACTGAGAGCTGTTTCATGAGGCTGTATGCAGACGTTCCTACAAATCCCCTAGCTCCAATTTCTGCAGTGAGGACTTTGACCTGATAGCCTTCTTTCCTTAGGCTGTTTGCCACATCAGCATACTTTTCAGTCTTGTAGATTTGAGCTGCCTCCATTCTGTTCTCATATGGCACCGTGAGCTCGATCATGATCAGCTGCTTGGTTTGACTGAGAGTGGACTACTATGTCTGGTCTCATTGCCACTCTTGCTGATGATCTCTGGGCGACTCTTCCATTCTGGGAGGTCTGCAGTGCACTCCCAGTCATCTGCCCCGTCCAGCAGACTCTGCCTGCATGTTTAGAGTGGCACTGTTGTTCTTGACCATGATTTGCTGCCTCCTGCCGTGAAGAATGTTGCGGGTGCTTTTGGAATCCTGATTTTCCCTTTTGTGGTGTTGGTACTAGCCCAGACTACTTGTACAATCTCTTTGAGCACTTGGTTGTGTCTCCAAGTGTACCTTCCTTGAGCCAGGGCTACTTTACATGAGCTTAGAACATGCTCCACCGTTTGTTTTTCATGGCAGAGGGGGCATGCAGGATCGTCTGTTTTCCCCCACTTCACCAGGTTTGCATTTGAGGGCAGACGAAGACCTAAGAGGTCGAAACGCGTTGTGTTTTGTCTCGTGACTCGTTTGTCCACGTTCTCTGGGCGGTTCGCTAACATTTATTTAAGATTAGTTTTCCTTTGGCCTTTGACCGCCATTCAGTTTTGGTCACCCCCAGTCCTTGTCTGTTGGTCTGTGTGTGTCCTGTTATTTCTCTGATCTTGAGACTTTCTTTTGCAGAATCCATCACCTCTTGAACTTTCCATTTTCTGCCTGTCTTCAGCTGGGGCTCGATTGCTTCTACCACCTTGTCTCCTGAGTCCTCCAGCATGCTTTGAAGTCTGATCTTCCCTGCTTTGTATTCCTCCAGGATGGATTTCAGTGGTAGTTTCAGCTTTGCTTGGCGACAGTACAGCGCGATGTCAGTCAGACAGGGTGGGACACCAAGCCATTTCCTTGTGAACTTGTTGATTTTGGCTTCCATTGCCTCCACTATGCTGGTGCAGATGTCGTATATCATCAGATATGTCCGTCTCCATTGGTGGGAGACAAATAGCAACCTCTGGTTAGCTGATGATATAGATCTGATGGGAGGAACGAATGAAGAACTGCAGGAACTTACAGACTTGTTGATAGAGCAGGTGCTTACGGAATGGAGGTCAGCACAGAGAAATCCAAACCATGGTAACACAGCCCGAACATGGACCATGCCACTATTTTCATGAACAGAGAACAACTGAAAGATGTCGGAAACTTCAAATATCTAGGAGCAACCCTGACAAAGGATGGAAGCTGCAAAGCAGAAATAATTTGTATTGGCACAGCCACTGCAGTCATGACCAAACTGAACAGAGTGTGGAAAAAAGTAACATCTGATTCTACAAAAAATTCAAACTCTACAAGCCCTGGTGGTCTCCATTGTCTGTATGGTTGCGAGGCATGGACACCGACGGCTGAAACTGAAAGGAAGATCCAGGCTTTCGAGAGCAAATGCCTGAGGAAGCTCCTTCAATCTCTTGGATAGAGCACAGGACCAATAAATATGCACGGAGCAGACCGAGAACCTTGCTGGATCTCAGGAACCTCTCCTTTCAACTGTGAAGAGATGCAAGCTGATATGGTTTGGGCACAACACTCAACACACCAGTCTGTCCAAAACAATCATGCAAGGCACCACCGAGGGCAGGAGAAGAAGAGGAAGACAGCAGAAGAACTGGCATGAGAACATCAAAGAATGGACCGGACTCCATACACGAGAGCTGCTGCCAGCAGCTGCTGACAGAGACAGATGGAGAGGGGGGGGGGTTGTGTCTGCGGTCCTCAGGTTTCCCCAACGACTTTTTTCTGCAGTTATGGGCCCGAGATGAGGAGATGAGATGAGGGATCAGTGTTTGGCCCATTGTGAATTGGCTTCAATTCGGCACCTCATCTGCCCATGATGTGCAGTTGCACATTGCAAAATACAATTGCAGGCGTTTCAGAGAGAGAGAGAGAGAGAGAGAGAGAGAGAGAGAGAGAGAGAGAGAGAGAGAGAGAGAGAGAGCTATTTCTCACTACAAACAGCTGTGCAAATCAATTTTTCCAACAATCTCCGAGTGACTACAGGGAGGGATAACATGTTTATCTGTACAGTGTTTTCAGAACTGGTGATTTTCACCCATGCTTTGAAGTCTGATCTTCCCTGCTTTGTATTCCTCCAGGATGGATTTCAGTGGTAGTTTCAGCTTTGCTTGGCGACAGTACAGCGCTATGTCAGTCAGACAGGGACAGATGGAGAGGGGGGGGGGGGGGGGTTGTGTCTGCGGTCCTCAGGTTTCCCCAACGACTTTTTTCTGCAGTTATGGGCCCGAGATGAGGAGATGAGATGAGGGATCAGTGTTTGGCCCATTGTGAATTGGCTTCAATTCGGCACCTCATCTGCCCATGATGTGCAGCTGCACATTGCAAAATACAATTGCAGGCGTTTCAGAGAGAGAGAGAGAGAGAGAGAGAGAGAGAGAGAGAGAGAGAGAGAGAGAGAGAGCTATTTCTCACTACAAACAGCTGTGCAAATCAATTTTTCCAACAATCTCCGAGTGACTACAGGGAGGGATAACATGTTTATTTGTACAGTGTTTTCAGAACTGGTGATTTTTACCCATGTCGAGTTGAGGTCTCGGATACATAGGAGCTATTTTTGCTCATCAGTCTTACAGTCTCCTGGATCAAGGAGAGACTTGAAATGTTTTGAAAACAAATATATGAACATTTTCAATGTACCTGACTGTACATTAAAAAAAAAGATGCAAAGGTGCTTGATTGCTTAAAGCTTACAGGTAAGAACCGTTTTCTTCTCGGAATTATAATTGCATCATTTTGTACACAGGAAAAAAAACGTTATATTCAATAATTTTTCTTTGTATCTACCGGTACTTAAAACCTGTGCCATGAATACTGAATTGTTATGGAAAGGGTAAAGCAGGTCTCCATGCCAGTCCTGCCATCTGCAGTTAACAATCCTCTGTTTAAAACAATTCAGAAAAGCCGATACATTTTCAAGACTTTGGTTATCCCAAACAAATCCACTGTTGCATATTGGAAGCCCATGTCCTCTCACCCTTAACCTTTACAGGGTATCCTGCAGTCCTCCATTCTTGTTAATTTGACCTAGCATTTTACACATTTCAAATAAGAATTTCATAACAAGTTCACTATAAACCACATCACTGGGTGTTCACATTCAAAAGTACTACTAACATTTTATACATTTCAAATAAGAATTTCATAACAAGTTCATTATAAATCAGATCACAGGGTGTTGTCATTCAAACAGTACTTCTAGCATATAAGTGAACTGTTTCAGTTATGGAATTTTCTCAAAAGCCCATATTTCTGCTCCATATTGTGAACTAGGCTGTTCCTGTGAATCAAATAACTTTGTAAAAACACTGAAGGAATTGCTATCCAACTTGTACAACATGTTAAAAAGTAACTGCCTCCTTCACTCATCTGACTATATAATGACAAGCAAAATCAAAAACTAGTGGCTGTGAAATAAATAACAAGACAGTTGTGTGCATTAACCACAACAATTCTTTTTTTTTTTTGGTCCTTGTCCAGTGCATGCAAGATATCCCCCTTTATAAAACACATTGTTCATTTTATTCATAGGAACTTTTAGCCTGTGGGGCTCACGGCTCCGTGCACTGCTCAAAGCTCCGTTGCCTACGGAATGCACGGGTCCATGTGTTCTTATTTAGAAAAATTCTACTATTAAACTGTAACGGTCTAAGAGAGGTAACTCCTGCCAGAACTTAGCTGAGGGTTCCTAGTAGCCTGATATGCCCTAGTTCTTAAGTTCAAGCAAAGTTCATCTTCACTATCTGCCGCTGAAACAAAGAATCCCTTGCTGTTTTTTTTTTTTTTTTTGCTTGGAACTGACCGCATTTCAGGCACTGGCCTTTCGTCTGCTAGAGTCTAGTAAAAATGCCAGCTCAGTGCCGGCAAGTCGTTTTCTTTAGAACAAGATACTGTTTCAATGTATTCAAGGCAGTTCCGATAACAAAGGAAAGTCGATTGACAGTGGAGATGATTGGGAAGATGAGGGATGTCTTTTTGAAGATGTTCTTGTTTACAATGACAAATCAACCCTCGACTGATGCAGTAACACACACACAGGCGTTTGACTCGCAAAATCTCTCTATCCCAAATTCTGTAAAATTGTTAAAAAATGGATAATAAATAATAGCATAAAGTATCATAATCATAACTGTATTAGGTGTGTGCTTTTTTGTATCAATTTGTCTGCATGCCATTACTAAACACTGATCGTCAAACTCTGCACTTGTTTTTATTTCTGTGTGTTTTGGTTACTTCATTTATCCGTGCGTTGTCTCAACACAGGGTCTCTTAGAGTTTTGAAAGTACATTCATCTTAAAATCCTCGACTTCTTCTTTTTGGGCATACCAAACATGTTAACACGGACCAAAAAACAACACGTAAAATAAATTTTTAAAATGCCAAAATCGCTAAGTAGACGGAGGTTTAAGCGTGAGTGGCTGTGTGTGGGAGGGGGAAAACTCATGCTGCACGCATACACAGGTCGAGCGTTAATCCTTCACTCCAATCTGCTTGCTGCAGGGAAACCCAACCATACGTGTCTTATTCATACTCAATATTTGTCTCACTCACATTTTATTTCATTCTGCTTGCTGCAGGGAAACATGACAACATTTGTCTTATTCACAATTCTAGTCTGCTTGCTGCGTTCATTCTAGTCTGCTTGCTGTGTTCATTCTAGTCTGCTTGCTGTGGAGTACAAATTATTTAGTTGTCTGTATACCAACCACTGGCTCTTGATGGTATAATGTCGTCAGCAAAAACAACACAAACAGTTCTAACTGGTGAAAGTTGGTAACTCAATGAATAAAGAAAATGTTACAGGCTACAGACGACGATATGGCTTAACCCCACTTGAGCGCATTACAAACCATGATAATTCAATTTGCTCTTGATCTTATTTTTGTTTTTACCTTACAACACAAACTTTTTATGCGGCGATACAACTGCTTCTGTAATTATTTGCAAATTTGTTTCTGAACTTCAGCAAGCAGAGTAAATATATGATGACTGTGGAATAACCTTTTTTTTTTAATCCCGCCAGATGTTCTCCAGTTATATAAGTTTGCTCCAAATCTTGCAGAATGAAATACCTCTATAGATATTTACATCAGCACAATGCAAACCCCGCCTGATGTTCTCCAGCTATATGAAGTTTGCTTCAAATCTTACAGAATGAAATACTTCTACAGATATTTACATCAGCACAATGCAAACCCCGCCTGATGTTCTCCAGTTATATGAAGTTTGCTTCAAATCTTACAGAATGAAATACCTCTACAGATATTTACATCAGCACAATGCAAACCCCGCCTGATGTTCTCCAGTTATATGAAGTTTGCTTCAAATCTTACAGAATGAAATACCTCTACAGATATTTACATCAGCACAATGCAAACCGCGCCTGATGTTCTCCAGTTATATGAAGTTTGCTTCAAATCTTACAGAATAAAAAACCTCTACAGATATTTACATCAGCACAATGCAAACCCCGCCTGATGTTCTCCAGTTCTATGGAGTTTGCTCCAAATCTTACAGAATGAAATACTTCTACAGATATTAGCACAATGCAAACCCCGCCTGATGTTCTCCAGTTATATGATAAGATAAGTTAAGATAATGTTGCTTATAGCCCAGCCGACCGCAAAGGGCCATATCAGGGCTGTCACCACGTTAAAATCAACTCACCATCATTTAAAAAAAAACAAAAAAAAACCCAACTTTCACACATCTCGTTAAATGACATCGTCTACAAACGCACCAGAAACTTTGTTAAAAATCTTTCTGCCGTAAAATCTTAAATCAGATGAAAAATGTTAATCTCTCTCAAAACTCAAGGATCACGTCAGGCGGGACATCCTGAACAGGATCTTCATGGACTCCGCCGTAAAATGTTTGTGTCTCACATCGTGCAAGTCCCAACATTCTAAAAGAACATGTTTCATTGTGAGTGGCGCATGACATGGAATGCACCACGGAGCTTCTTCACTCTTTAAAAGGTAAGAATGGGTAAAATACGAATGGCCGGTGTGTAGCCAGCACAGAACCGTTTCCTCTTTACGACCACCCGACGTAGATGGGAGGAAGTCCTTAAGGTTTGAACGGATCTGAAAGAGTTTGTTATTCGTCTGTGTGTTCCAATCCTCCTGCCAGAGGTCTCTCACATAATCGTTAATTTTGGGTTTCACATCTGAGCAGGGATATAAGTGTTGGACAGTTTCTCTCTTGTGGTGTTCTTGGCTAAACGATCAACCATTTCGTTCCCGCCGATGCCAACATGACCAGGAACCCAAGCAAGAGTAATATTGTAACCGTCCGCCTTCAACTTACTAAAACGTTCAAAAAAAAGTAAAAGTTCTGATGCTGAAGGTTGCGGCCAGCTATGGCCTCCAAAGCTGACAGCGAATCCGACAGAACCAGAAAGTCCCTCTTTGAAGAATGTGAGATTATCTTCAAAGCCAAAACCAGAGCAGTAAGTTCAGCAGAATAGACAGAAGCATCTGAATGAATATGTTCCAACAGTATCTGAGAAGGAGCTCCAGGGCAATAGGATGCACAGGCCACTCCATCTTCAGACTTGGAACCGTCAGTGAAAACTTTTTGACAGGATGGAAATTTCAAACAGAGCTCAGCATACAATGCCCTGTACGCCAGAGAGCAGGTAGACTCTTTGCGAAAAGCTGCAAGATCAAAACGAATCTCTGGTGTGAAAAAGGTCCACGGTGGTTGATCCGGAAACTTGGAAAAATCAGATACTACACCTAGGTCTAGACCTGCATTCCGCACGTGAGGCTGCATACGAAGACCAAACGGCGGAATACATTTAGGGTTGTTTTCAAACTTACTTTGGAACGGAGGGTCAAAGACAGTCATAGGCAGGGTTTTCTGGTTCCGAGAACAGTCGGATATAATAATTCAAAGACAGTTTCAGCCTGCGGTTGGACAGTGAAGGTTCACCCGCCTCTGCGTACGGCTGTACACAGGGGTGGCGGAACACTCCAAGACAGAGACGAAGCCCTTGATGGTGGATAGGGTCCAGAGTTTGAGGTAAGAAGATCGTGCGGAGCCGTACACAGCACAACCGTAGTCCAGTTTGAATGGACCAAGGCTCTGTAGAGGTGCAGCAAATTTTTCTTATCAGCGCCCCGGTCGGTTGGCGCTACGACCCGCAGAATATTCAGTGCTTTCGGGCAAGCATTTTGAGGTTTTTGATGTGACTGAGAAAGTTAAGTTTCTGGTAAAAAATGACTTCAGAAATTTGGCGTCTTTAACAGCTGGAATGGGAGATTTCCCTACTTGAAGTTCAGGATCTGGAAAAAACTGAGGGAAATTATGGAAGTGAATACACTGCGTCTTTGTTGGAGAAAAGGTGAAACCATTTTTTATCCGCCCACCGATGGATTTTATCCACGCAAAGCTGGAGCCTGCGCTGGACACGGGTATAGGCTTCCAGTCGCGTAGACAGTGAAATCATCCACAAACAATGAGCAGTCTGAACCCTGCTGGACTGATTGAACAAAGTTGTTGTTCTTAATACTAAAAAGGGCAGGAGACAGTATGCTCCCCTGTGGAAACACCCAACTCCTGCTCGTGGACATCAAAAGGGGTGTGCCAACCCGACCTGAAACTGTCGTTCTGCCAAAAAAGTTTGAAAAAAAGCGGGAAAAATGACCCCGAAAACCCAGATCGTGGAGATCATGAAGTATCCCCGACTGCCAGGTCGAATGTAGGCCCTTTTCCAAGTTGAAGAAATTGCCACTGCATGCGTTTGTTAAGAAAGGCGTTCCGAAGTGTAGATTTCAGACGAAAACAAATGGTCAACAGTAGTCCCATGCTTGCGGGGAAAACCACACTGTTCTTTCGCCAAAAGGCCATCGGTTTCGAGTTTCCACATGAGCCAAACGTTGACCATTTTCTCCATCAATTTACAGACACACTTGTCACGCCGCCCCGGGGGTCTGCCCTGACAGGATGGGTCTGGGGTGGGATGAAGGGGGGTTACTGACCTCACAGGGTCCGCAAAGACCACAAAAAAAAGTTTTCGATAAAACCCACCCCTTTTTTAATTCACCCAGCAAAATAAACTTTCCCCAACCCACCCCCCGGGCCGATCACAAAAAGAAACCCCAAAAGGGCACACAACATGCACAATCACGATCAAGCCTCCAACGCACCAACATGCCAATCCGATCAAGCACTCCAACGCAAACAACATGCACAATCCGCAATAAAGCCCTCCCACCCCCACACATCACGTTATAAATAAAATTTTCACCATACGACTACCCCAAACCCAAAATTACAGCATTCCCGAAACATATGACATTACAAAATTATAAAGAAATTTTCCAGTTTGCCCCTTTTCCCCCCCACCACGGGTGCTTTCCACATCCCTGGCCCTGTAAAGGCCCGGGGGGGAAACACCCTGTCCACTGGGTGTTTCCAAAGCCGGGGGGGTTCTCGCGGGGATGCCCAAAGCCGACACCCTGATTTTCCAAGGGGGCCAGTGAAGAGCTTTTGCCCGGGGGGGGGGGGGGGGGGGGAACGTACTTTTTACTGGGGGCCCGGACGGGGGCCGGGCCCCGGCCAGTAAAAAGCCCGGCGGGCTTTCCTTCCCAAACCCCCCGGCCCCGGCCCAAAGGGCTTTTGGCCTCGACCCACCGGTGGCACCATCCCTCCGTGGCCCCCAAAACGGGGCCCCCGCCCAGTACTTTGGGCCCCACCAGATCGGGGTCCAGGTGAACCCCCCGGGGGGGGGGGGGGGAGGAGTAGCTGGGGGAGATCGAAGAGGAGGAAAGAAGAAGAAAGGGGAAGGAAAAAGGGTACAGCTCCCCGTGGGTGCCCCCGAAGAGGGGGGTAAAAAGGACCCCCTTCTCTCCCCTCTGCCCCGTGGGAGAGAAGAGGGGGAAGATCCCGGAAAAACCAAAGAAGGGGATGCCCCCTCCCCTTTCAGGCCCGACTGCGGGAAATTTGAAAGTACTGATTTGTACTCCCCGATGTTACGGAAAGGGGAACCGAGACGGGGAGCAGGCGCCCCCAAGACCATCTTCCGCTCGATGAAGAGCTAACCCCCCTCAGCAATGGGGGCCCAAAAACATGCCCTGCGCTCACAAGGAGCATACTTCAAACAAAAAAAAACGAAGCAGTGGGGCCCAGGAAAAAAAACAGGCGAGGGGCCCGATAACAGAAATTCGGGGGAAAGGAAACCGGCCACCCGTAAAATTTTGGGCAGGATGAATAGAAAGGGGCGGGGGGGGAATTAGAGAGAGAGGGGGAGGGGAAACCAACCCCCAAACCGAATTTGGGCTGATTTTATACCAAGGTGAAAACCCGCACCACAACCCCACACAAAGGGGAGGGTACCGAAACCCAGCAACGACAATAACAAAATAAGTAATTCCCCCAACCTGGGTGGTCAAAACGTCGTGGGCCTCGGGGACAAACTCGTGACAAACCCCCCCTTCTAAAGAAACTTTTTCTCTGGTTTACAGTGCTCCTTGAACCTTGTCGCATTGCAACTTCCCAACAAGGGGAAACCAAAAACCCAACTTCTGTGATCGACAGAGTACGATAAAACCCAATACAAACACCAACGTAAAAACCACACGGGGAAATAATAAAAACTCCCTTTTATCAAACAACTAAGAAAACCCCTTCCCAAACCCATGAAAGAAAACCATCCAAACCCTTTGGTGTTTTAAACTACCTTTTAACCTCATCTGAAGTGCCCAACTGTCACTACACCTGATAGAGAAAAACCAAAAAAGGGGGAATACCCCCCTTTGGTTGGGGGGAGGTGTCCCTCGGGAACGATTTTCCAATATGCTAATTTACGGAGCTCGGCTTAAGATGTCAGCATCCAAATTGGGAAAAACCCTTGAATGACGGAAAGTGAAGCATGACTCTGCACCTCCACTCCCCTTAACCATGAGCCCGATGACTGACGGGCCGGTTCCTCCAGGCACGGGAAGGGGATGATAAATCACCCCTTCCAGTACAAACTTCCGGCCGGTACTTCTTTTTTGGGGCCCACGCCCAGTGCCGTCCAAATCTCCCTGGAGATTCAAAACGTGGGGGCATTGTATCCTAAGGGGGGGACAGCCTCGGGGGTATCGACCGCAGATTCTACCACTACCGAAGTGTAGGGGTTTAAACCGCAACGCATGGAAAATTTAAGGGGTCCCCCCCAGGTCAACCCCCAACCTTCCCAAGGGCCCTTCCCCAACCCGTGGCCGCCCTGGGGGAACACGCTTCAAGCGCCCCTTTTAAGGCCCGGTTGTCCGCTGGCAGACATCGCAACTGGGGCAGTACTGCCAAACCCTTGATTTAAACCCGGGCCCAAAAGAAGTTTTTTCCCTTACTCGCTCGAGAGCCCCGTTTGGAAAGGCCTTTAGCCCTGCCAGGGGGGAAATCGTGGGCCTCCCGGGAAAACGACTCTCTCAAAGTTTTGGGGAACAAAAACTTTTTGGGCCACACGATCTGCCTGAGGGGAAACCCCCTAAAGGGGATCCCCTTGTGGAGTTTGGGAAGCTCACCTTGGCGTGTCGGGGGGACTGAGCGGAATCCAAAGTTTTCGTAGGCTTTGGGAAATTTAAAAAGCCCCGGGCCCTGAAAAAGGATAATTTACCCGGTTTGGGGCCCTTGCCAGAACCTCTTTAAGATCGGTTTGAAGAACGGGCCCAAATTCCGTCCTTGCTTCTTAGTTTTGGCGCGTGGGGTTTGACTCCCACACACGCCTGAAAACGGGCCGACCCTTTGCACGGACGGGACGGCCCCGTTGCAAGGGTTAAATAGTTTTCCCCCTTGAAAGGGTACGAGGTCGCCCAAACCCGGATACCCCCTACTTCCCCACAGGGGGTAGGGGGGGGGAGAAGAAATAAGTACAGAAGGACGGGGGGGGAGGAAAAAACCGGGCCTCCAACCCGCACACATAAAACTAGCGCCCCCCCGGGGCCTTTAAAGGGGAAAAACAAAAATTCTTTCAAAAAAGAGCTTTGGGGAGCCCCCGAATCCCTGATGGGGGTCGACCAAGGGGGAAAACCAACAACAAGGAAACACAGGGCACTCTAAAATCAAAAAAGCGAGAGGGAAACCCACGTTACCCGAGGCACGGGGCCTTTGGGGAAAGGCCCAAACCCCCACGATACCACGGCTTTTGGGGAAAAAATTCTTTCTTAATGTGGCCAGGACGACCCAAAAAAAACCCCAAATCGGGGGCTGAAATCCCCATGAACTCCCTTTCCCCCTTTTTTCCCCCCATGGGCAGTTGTCGGCCCCTTTTATTGCCCCAAATCTTGGAGGGCTTCCTCTCCGTATCTGGGCGATGCCCATAAAGCCCTGCGAGCTTCAGCAAACACCTCCGGTGTAATCGCGCCGCGAAACCTGAGGGTTTTCTCGCCAAACCCGGTTTTCCTCAACTCGGGGCCCGTTTTGGGAGTGTTAAATGAAAACAATCCCCGCCCCCCAAAACTTACAAAACGACCCAAAACCCTAGCTTTTGCGCACCCCTATAAACCAAACTGCACAAAAGGCCCCGTCATTTTCTTTTTCTGGACCGGGAACTTCCCCCTGGGGTTTCCTGGGGTAAGGTGGAAACGCTTACGCAACCAAAACTGCATGTCGGCAAAAGGGACGCCCTTCATTTAAGGAGCACACACTCCCTTGCAGCACCAGATCCTTTCCAAAAAAAAGGGGCAAAGCTTTTGTTTCCCGACAAATTTTGGGATGAACAAGCAACCTTTCGAAATGCTCCCAAGAAATATCCAAAGTCCCTTTAAATAAAGGGCTGAACTCGGGGAAGGGTTTACTTTGGGGGCCCCTAACTCTTCACCTGCCCGGTGATTAACCCCCTGGGTTTTCAGAAAGGGAGGCCGCGAAAAAAAGTTTTTTTCCCTCTCCCCCCTCCCCAGAGCCTCCAAACCCGTTTTTGTTTTTTCCCCCCCGGAGGGGGTTCCGCCTGTCACCCCTTCCCTAAAGCCCATCCCCCCGTCGGCAGCCTCCTCTTTCCCCCTGAACCTTTCCCGTCCCCGGCAGCCCCCCTCTCTACGCTGAACCTCCTGTCTGGCGCCTCCTCCCCTTTCGCTGAATAGGGCCCTTTCCCTTTTGCATAATTTCCTGTTGTCAGTCCCCCTCTCTGCGCCGAGCCTCCGCCCAGCGCCTCCTCTCTACCTGATCCAAATCTTTCCCGACGGGGGCCTCGCCTCTTTTCCCCACGTTTTTTCCCTCGCAGGGGTTTTGCCAAACACCTCTTTCCCCACGTTGGGCCTCACCCCCTCGCTGTCGCTCTAGAAAATCAGGGCGGAAGTGTTTTCCTGGGCGGGGGGGGGTTTTTCCCCTCCCCACACGGGGGGAGACCCGTTTTGACCCGTCCCCTTGGGTTTTCGACTTTCCCAAAGGAAAGTCTTCTGGGGAGCCCCTTACAGGGGGGCCCCCGGAAAAGGAGAAAAGGGTTTTGGCCCCTTTTCACTCAACAGAAGGGGCCCCCAGTTTTCTTCCCCTTGCTCTGGCGCCTCCGAGCGGAAGTGCCAGTCGGGGGTTCCAAAAGGGAAAACCCCCCCGAAGAGGTAGTAAAAGTACCCCCCTGGACTCCTGCTTTTAGCACTGGAATAAGTAGAAAATTTTCCGGGGTCCCCCAAATTGGTTTCTTAAAATAGGGATACCGTAACATTTTGAATACCCCTTTTTCTTTGCGCCGGTGCCACACCAAACCCGCGCCGGCCCTCGGCCCCTGACAACCCCCAAACCAAAAGTTATCAAATACAGGGGGGAAAACAATTCCCCTACAAAAAAAAAACCAAATATTTTTGGGGCGTGGAAAATGTGGGTGTGTGGTGTGGCGGACAAGGGCCCCGGGTGCTCCCCCTCTGGACACCCGGGGCTCCCCCAGCACGAGCCCCAGTGGGGTGGGGCTTTAAACCCAAAAAAAAAAAAAAAAAAAAAAAAAACCCATGTCCGGCTGCCCCCAATCTGGCAACCCCCGCGCTCTACAGCAGAGCAAAAAGTGGGGTGGGGGCCGAAAAAAAAAAAAAAAAAAACAAAAAAAATAGCAGACGGGGAAACCGGGGGGGAAGAGGAAAAAAGAGACACTTGCGTCCGAAAAACAACCCCCTTACTCAACAACCCCGGGAGAGAAAAAAAAAAAAGAACGGCTAACTACAAAAACCCGGGAAGGAAAGGGCTAGCGGGGAAAAAAGAAAAGGGGAAGATTACGGCCGAAAATGCAAAGGGACCCGGGCCCCAAAGGGGGTCTTTGGGCGCGGGCGGGCTCCCCTCGGTCCCCACCCGGGAAATCCCGAGTCACGCCCGGGTGTTTCCCCCCAGGCCCCAAAAAACTCCCTTTACTCCCGAGTCACCCCCCCAACCCCCCAAACAAACCCGAAAAAATGACTAAAAATCTACAAAAACCCACAAAACTAAACCGTACTCTGCAAACGAGAGAGAGACAGCCAGAGCCCCTTTACATCCCCGGCGAGGGCCCCCCCAATTTCCGACCGGGGCCCCCGGAGGGTCTCCCTGACAGGATCGGTCTAGGTGGGGGTTTGGGAAAGGGGTGACCCGACCTCAACCTCCGCAAGAGACCCCCACAATAAAGATTACGAAAAACAACACCCATTTTATTCACACCGCAAAAATAAAAATTCCAAAACACGCCCCCCCCATGCCGATCACAATAAAGCACTCCCAACCCACCCCCAAAAACACACAATCACGATCAAGCCTCCAACGCACCCCCAACATGCACAAACCCATCAAGCAACCAACGCACACAAAAATGCACCAAACGCAATCCCAAACCCCCTCCCCACCCAAACCCTGCACCCATTTAAATAAATTTTCACCAAAAGAGACCACAATCCCAATTACAGCATTCCCCCCACCCCCGACATTAAACAAAAAATAAAGAAATATTTTTCCCGTATTGGGCCCTTCTCCACACCACGGAGTGGTCCACATCCCGGCCCCCGTCAAGTCGCAGGGAGACCCTTTGCCCTAGGTGCTCCCAGCCCGGTTGGGTTTTCGAGGGGTCGCCCAAACCGAAAACCCCCGACTTCCAAGCGGGGGGGAAAGAAAAGCGTTTTCCCGGGGGGGGGGGGGGGGAGTAGCTGTTTTCTGGGGGGGCCTGGACGGGGTCCAGGCCGGCCAAATCAAGACGGGGGGGGGTCTCTACCAGGCCCCCCGGGCCCCACCAAGGCGTTTGGCCCCGATCCGCGTGTTTGGGACCATCCCCCCCGTGGTCTCAGCCAGAACGTGGCCTCGACCAGTACGTGGCACCATCCAGATCGTGCTCCAGGTGAAGCCCCCGGGAGGGGGGGAGGAGTAGCTGGGGGAGAGTCGAAGAGGAGGGAAAGAAGAAGGAAGGAGGAAGGAAAAAGGGGTACAGCTACCCGTGGTGACCCCGAAGAGGGGGGTCAAAGGACTCTCTCTACCCTCTGTCCAGTCGAGAGGACAGAGGCGAAGATGCGGAAACAGAAGAAGCGATTTTCCCCTCCTACAGGCCGACGCAGGAATTGAAAGTACTGACTGTACTCTCGATGATCCCGGTAAGGAACCGAGACTGGAGCAGGCGCTCCCAAGAGACATCTTCCGTCGGGGTGAAAGCTAACCTCCCTCAGCAATGGCGGCCAACATGCATGCTGGTCAAAAGAGTGAGAAATACTTCAAACTAAAAAAAACGAAGCCGTGCGACAGGTAAAAAGACGGGCGAGAGGCCGATAGACAGAAAGTTCGAGAGAAAGGTACGGCCACCCGTGAACTTGCAGGATGAATAGCACGGGCGCGGGAATTAGAGGAGAGAGAGAGAGAAAGCAAACCGAAGTTGAGCTGAACTATACCAAGGTGCAACCGCACCACAAGCCACACTAAGGGACGGGTACACGACAACAGCAACGACAATAAACAAATAAGTAATTCCGCCCCCCTGGGGGGGTCGAACGTCGTAGGCCTCGCGACAAACTCGTGACACAGCTGGTCAAAGCTAGGGGACGGTAGTTTGATGGATTAGAAAGATCTTTTCCAGGTTTGGGGATGGAATAATGAGGCTTTTCGCCAAGAGGGTGGAAAAAAACCTGTAGTCCACACATGGTTGTTATACCTGTACAGGATGTTCAGACCTTCTTGTGGAAGATGTTTCAACAGTTATAATGGATTTCATCTATACCTGGAGAGGAATCGTTGCAGGACAGTTAAGGCAGATTTCAGTTCATTTAAAGTGAAAGGAAGATTGTAGTCTCCATGTTGTCTGACGAAAAGTTGCAGGGTGATTTTCTTTAAGGGCTTTATTTTTGACTAAAGTGGCTGATTTGTTGAAGAGGAGGAATTCTTTTCAATGGTTGAAGCCAGCAGATTAGCAACTGCTTTTTTCTCTGTTTTTAAAGAGTCAGCAAATTGAGATGGGTTTACAGTGGGACAGGTGTTCTTCCTTTGATTTTTTTAATGATGTTCCAGACTTTTTTCTTGGAAGTTTTTGATGTCAGCCTGGGGCAGAAGCTTCTCCCGGACCGACGTTTACTGATTTTAAAAGTGTGTCTCGATTTGGCACGGAGTTTCTGATGGGCTCGAGCGTTGGGACCCGAAGGTCATTGGTACACCTGACCCCTGGCCTGTTTTCTAACTTTGGAAATTTGTTTGCAGTCTGAATCAACCAGGGTGTTTTTGACATTTGAAGTTTATCGAAGACACTGGATACAAGTTTTAGCACACTTGATCACAGTGTTAGTCAGTGATTCTGCTTGGATCCCGGGGCTCTGAAGAAAATCAGTGTCCCGAAATTCCTTAGAAATAGTGGTTGCAAATGATCCCAGTTTGCTTTCGTATAAATTTTGATGTTGAGGACAGAGACGTGTTCAGTTATTACAGGTTGTAGAAGGACAGGGAAATGGTCACTTCCGTCAGATCGTCATGGACAGACCCCCTCATAGTCCAGGACCAGCGAGGGGTCACACACCGACCAAATCTAAACACGAAAGTGAACCTGTGGAAGAGTGGGGTAAGTTGCAGATCCGTCGTTCAGACACACAAATCTAAATCCGAAAGGACATCCTCAAATTTGCAGACCTATGGATGACGTACCGACACTACCCCAAAGAGGATTGTGACCGTTAAAGTCACCAACAGCAAAAAGGTCGAGGAAATTCTCTTATCAGACTGAAAGGTCCTGACAACAAACCGGGACAGAAGGGGAAGATAAAGGGAAACAGATTGTCACAGTCTTGTGGAGAGTGACTCTCGCAGCCACAGCCTGAAGGGAGGTAGACAGAGCGATAGGACTATACAGCAAAGTTTTTGTGTAGGAGAAGGGCAACACCGCCCGACAGTCCCAACGTGGATGGTTGTGCAGGTTTTGAAGATTAAAGCCAGAAAGAGTAAGGTCTTCTGGCTTGAATTTGGGTTTCCTGAAGAGCCACGACGGAAGGTTTTAGAGACTGACACAGAAGCTGCAGCTCCTCAAAGTTGGAATTTAGTCCACGGATATTCCAATGGAATATGTACTATCCATGGTGCAGAAGGCAAAAAGGAGAGAGATCAGGTCATCTCCTCTTCAACGTCTGTTGCTAAAGGTGTAAATTTATTTGAGGTTTGTACTGGACTGTGTTGGTCTTCAGACCTGCTGGCAGACTTGCCAACAGGTGAAGAAGGTCTGGAGTTGGGAGACGGCGGAGGTTTTTTCCTCATCTCCCCCATCTCCACACTGGGTTGAACTCCCTTGCCCGCACGGGCACTGGACAGAGGAGTTCGAGGCGGGACTGCTGGCTTTTTAATCTGCCCAGCAGCAGATGTTGTAGACTGCTGGGCAGTCTGAGGGTGGGCGGATTTTTTGCCTCCACCAGGGGCATTTCACTTTGGGTTGGGAGGTGGTGGACCTGCTTCCACCAGAGCTGACAGTTTTTCCTTGCAAAGTCTTCGAAAACGTAAAGTCATCCAGTCTGACAGCAGACTGACCCAGTAGGAACTGTGGGAACTTTCTTTACGGCCGAAGCATACGAAGAAGCTGTCAGCGTCTGACTGCCCACAACCTGTTTCCGGGCTTCAAAAAAGGAGATCTTCTTTTCTGTTTTAACTCTTTGTATTGCAGATTCCTGAACCCAAAGAGGACAGTTTCATGAAGAGGAGGATGGTCGCCACCGCAGTTTGCACAATGTGCCGGATCTTTACACGGCCCATCATGGGTTGCCTTGCAGCAAATACCGCACACCTCCTGCCCAGAACAACGGTCTCTGACATGGCCAAACTTCTGGCATCTGAAGCACCTCAACGAGGACGGAACGTATAAATGAACCGGACAATCAGGTAGCCGACTTTGATGACTGGAGGCAGCACAGGGTTGCAGAATGTCAGAAAGAGGGTGTTGGTGTCCACTCTTTCTGCACCCTTCTTTACTGTCACCCTGCGTACCTCCGTCACACCCTGGGACGCCAGCTCCGTTTTGATCTCTGCCTCTGGAACACCTGATAAATCCCTGCAGCGAATCACTCCTTTCGATGAATTCAACTGTTTGTGGGGAGTCACCTGATCTCCCTGTCCACTAGTTTTGTTGCCTTCAGCAGCTGTTCAGATTGTTTCTGTGATTTACATGAATTAGAAACGAGCCGTTCCTCAACCTCTTGATGGACCGAGGGTCACCTGCTAAGCCTTGAAAGCCCTTTTGGATAGCAAAAGGGCTCAGAGCTGATAGGGGTCTTTCTTGCTCCGTTCCTTCCATAATGAGCCAGGCAGCCCAGAAACCTGTCTTCTGTCGTACCTCATATCCGAATCGCTGTCAGAATCGAAATCCCCTGAAATAGGGGATGCTGCCTTCCTCTTTTTGGGGGGGATGTGTTTTGAAAAAAGCCATAATAATTTTATGATGATTCATCTCTCCCTTACCCACCCACCTTGGAGTCCAACTAAGGGGCAGGGCCAGAAACCAATGTCTTGACCCCTTCCGGCTTCGGGAGAGATATACGACAAACAGAAACTACCAACCCTATCCCCCTGATCATGCTCAACTCCCGGGAACAGAGAGCTGAGCACTGCAGGGGTTCACATGGCAGCAGGGAAACTGCCTGTCTTGACCCAGCCCAATGAGGGGAGCCGATTAGTACACCCGGGCCAAGGTGTACTCCCTGTTAGGAGAGGTCCGAGCAAAGTGATGTGTTGAGAGCGCTGGCCTCTCATCACCAGGATCTCATCCCCCTCCAACACAGGTCGCACCGCACGGCAAACGCGGCAGATCTTAAGGAGACCACAGAGAGAAAAGGAGTGTGGAAAAGAAAGACTTGAAGGGGAGACGAAGATAGAAAAGGGCCAAATAAGGGAGGCAGAAAACAAGAAAAGGAGAAAGGCGGGTACTCTTAGTCAGGATCCTCACCCTTAGCCTATCTGACATGGGAAGCCCTACCAGGGGCATCAACTCCTTACCACGTTATGCTTAGGCCAGACAGCATCTGCACCTCTCAGGCCTAGAAGCAGTTTAAAAAACCAGCCTATCTTCAAGTATTGATGCCCCCGCCAGCAAAGCCTAAGGGATCACTGGACCACGCAAGCCCTCCGACCACGACAAGGTCGCAACCCCCGGAGGGCCAGTTATATGAAGTTTGCTTCAAATCTTACAGAACGAAATACCTCTACAGGTATTTACATCAGCACAATGCAAACCCCGCCTGATGTTCTCCAGTTATATGAAGTTTGCTTCAAATCTTACAGAATGAAATACCTCTACAGATATTTACATCAGCACAATGCAAACCCCGCCTGATGTTCTCCAGTTATATGAAGTTTGCTTCAAATCTTACAGAATGAAATACCTCTACAGATATTTACATCAGCACAATGCAAACCCCGCCTGATGTTCTCCAGTTATATGAAGTTTGCTTCAAATCTTACAGAATGAAATACCTCTACAGATATTTACATCAGCACAATGCAAACCCCGCCTGATGTTCTCCAGTTATATGAAGTTTGCTTCAAATCTTACAGAATGAAATACCTCTACAGATATTTACATCAGCACAATGCAAACCCGCCTGATGTTCTCCAGTTATATGAAGTTTGCTTCAAATCTTACAGAATGAAATACCTCTACAGATATTTACATCAGCACAATGCAAACCCCGCCTGATGTTCTCCAGTTCATTGAAGTTTGCTTCAAATCTTACAGAATGAAATACCTCTACAGATATTTACATCAGCACAATGCCTACGTATGGCGGCTACTGCTCTTTTCCTCTCCGCTTGTCATTGGTAGCACCGGAATCCCTGCCAACATATGAGTTTTACCTTTTTTGTACTCCCAGTTCTTAAAGAACAGGGAGTACTTTAGAATGGGAACGAAGAAATGCTGTCTGTGTGTGTGTCTGTGTGTCCGTAGTCAAAATGTGTTCCACTCGCTCCAGACAAAACTACAGGGCGGATCTTTCTGAACATTTGTAGGTATGTTCACTATGGGTCAAGGATGATGCCCGGTGTTTTAGTTTACCACTACATCCGTTACTAACGGCTGTAACGGCCTGTAACACTTTTTCTTCTCCATGGAATATCTCAGAAAGTACTTGGCTGATCTTTGTGAAAATTAGCAGGTATGTTCATTATGGGTCACGGATGATGCCCCATGTTTTAGTTTACCCTGTTACAGCCGTTACTAACAGCTGTAACAGCCTTAAAGGTTTTTCTTCTTTATGGAATATCTCAAAAAGTACTTGGCCAATCTTACTGAAAATTTGTAGGTATGTTCATTATGGGTCATGGATGATGCCCGATGTTTTAGTTTACCGTTACAGCCATTACTAATGGCTGTAACAGTCTGTAACGCATTTTCTTCTTTATGGAATATCTCAGAAAGTACTTGGCCGATCTTTGTGAAAATTAGCAGGTATGTTCATTATGGGTCACAGATGATGCCTGATGTTTTAGTTTACCCCATTATAGCTGTTACTAACGGCTGTAACAGCCTGTAACGTTTTTTTCTTCTTTATAGAATATCTGAAAAAGTACTTGGCCGATCTTTCTGAAAATTTGTAGGTATGTTCACTATGGGTCACGGATGATGCCCGATGTTTTAGTTTACCATTACAGCCGTTACTAACGGCTGTAACAGCCTGTAACGATTTTTCTTCTTTATAGAATATATCAAAAGTACTTGGCCGATCTTTCTGAAAATTTGTAGGTATGTTCATTATGCATCACGAATAATGCATGATGTTTTAGTTTACCGTTATAGACGTTAGTAACGGCTGTAATGGCCTGTAACGCTCTTTCTTCTTTATAGAATATCTCAGAAAGCATGAGGCCGATCTTTCTGAAGATTTGTAGGCATTTTCATTATGGGTGACGGATGATGCCTGATGTTTTAGTTTACCATTACATCCGTTACTAATGGCTGTAACGCCTTTTCTTCTCCATGGAACATCTCAGAAAGTACTTGGCTGATCTTTGTGAAAATTAGCAGGTATGTTCATTATGGGTCACGGATGATGCCCCATGTTTTAGTTTACCCCATTATAGTTGTTTACCAACAGCTGCAACAGCCTGGAACGGTTTTTTCTTCTTTATAGAATATCTCAAAAAGTACTTGGCCAATCTTACTGAAAATTTGGTATGTTCATTATGGGTCATGGATGATGCCCGATGTTTTAGTTTACCGTTACAGCCGTTACTAATGGCTGTAACGGTCTGTAACGCCTTTTCTTCTTTATGGAATATCTCAGAAAGTACTTGGCCGATCTTTGTGAAAATTAGCAGGTATGTTCATTATGGGTCACAGATGATGCCCGATGTTTAGTTTACCCCATTATAGCTGTTACCAATGGCTGTAACAGCATGTAACGGTTTTTCTTCTTTATGGAAAATCTCAGAAAGTTCTTGGCCGATCTTTCTGAAAATTTGTAAGTATGTTCATTTTAGGTCACAGACGATGGCCGATGTTTACCAGAATAGCCATTACTAACGGTTACAGCAGCCCAAGACGGTTTTTACTCTTTATGGAATATCTCACACGTGTTCAGGATAAACTGGGAGTACGTTTATATGCTTTGCATCTTGTTTCTATTTACTTTACAACCTATATTTGTGATCATTGTCAACGTGATTTTTAGCATGTTCGAAAAGAAGAAATCAATCCCTTTCAGAAGAACATATTCTGAACATGCATTGAGGTTCTGTATCAGGATGATGCACATAAATCATGCAAGCAAAAACAAAATAAAAAGAAAAATCTGAGTGTGATGATCATTATGACTTTATAGCTGTGGACAAAATGACTCAAAAAGAGTGCTCATCTTTTACTTTGCATTCATGGTGCATTTTACTATGAACTAAAATCATCAAATGAGTCTTTGGATCAATCACTTAACACAGAATTATTTCCACTACAATCGCCCACATACATCAGTTGTTTTCTGTCATGTGTGCAGTCAACAATACACAGGAGTTTCAGTTTCCATCAGCCACAGAATGATAATGACAAGTACACTGTACGAATTTCCATGATCAGAATGTGTGTGTAAGACTGGATCTTTCAAGACATTGCCCAGATGAGGTCAGCTGCAGCATCCCCATCAGCAGTCTCACTGCACACCAAGAACAAGAAAAGGGTGACCCTAGTATCTGAAACGGCTGACAGCTCTTTGCAAACTATTACATTTGGGTCTCATTTAGAGTAAGAAAATCTAAACTGCATCTTTAGGTCGGAAGAGTCACAAGCCATACCTTGATCTATCACGTACACATAGTACAGAGTGCATCAATTAGACCTAGGACAAAGCACAATTTCAGATCAATATATCACATACATTCCTTAAAAGCATAACATTGCAATGTGCACACAGTGCCTTTCCTAAAATACTTAAATAATTTCAATACTGTTGCTGGTAAAATTTTGTACATGAAATTGGAAGAAACAAAAAGTGAAACTGTCGTTGTGTTTACTATAAATTTCCATGCCAGCCTGTAACAGAATGAATGGCACTAGTCCACGCCATGACTGAAAACAATTCATTAAACTATCATACGGGGGGCCAGAATAGCTCAGTGGTAGAGCGCTGGACTCGTAATCTTGGTGATCCTGGGGTTGTGGGTTTAATCTCCGCCAGGAATGTTTCAGTACAGGGAGATTTTTCCCACGGAGTTAACATTGTTTTTGACTCCGTTTCCCCTACAGTTCTTTAAATAAGACTATAAACCAAGTTTCAAGTGTGTGAACACATGCATAACATCTTGCACACACATCAAATCCCATCACCAACTTTCAGAAGAGAAAGCCAGTTTGGCCGTTAGTATAGATGACACATTACACATAGCATGCACCTTCCCCGAAGATGGAGTATGGCTGCCTTAGTGGCTGGACAAAAAACGGTCATACACACAAAACTTCACTCCTTTTGTTGGGTAGATGGGATTAATCCTTGCCTGTCTATATAGAGAGTGTCCACAGGAGTATCAGTCTGCACATGCAGGGAAAATAACAAAACTCTCCTACAGCACTATACACTGATCACACTGCCTCACTCTGTACAGCACTATACACTGATCACACTGCCTCACTCTGTACAGCACTATACACTGATCACAATGTACTGCCTCACTCTGTACAGCATTAATACACTGATCACAATGTGCTGCCTCACTCTGTACAGCATTATACACTGATCACAATGTGCTGCCTCACTCTGTACAGTACTATACACTGATCACAATGTGCTGCCTCACTCTGTACAGCACTATACACTGATCACAATGTGCTGCCTCACTCTGTACAGCACTATACACTGATCACAATGTGCTGCCTCACTCTGTACAGCACTATACACTGATCACAATGTGCTGCCTCACTGTACAGCATATACACTGATCACAATGTGCTGCCTCAGTGTACAGCATATACACTGATCACACTGCCTCACTCTGTACAGCACTATACACTGATCACAATGTGCTCCCTCACTCTGTACAGCACTATACACTGATCACAATGTGCTGCCTCACTCTGTACAGCACTATACACTGATCACAATGTGCTGCCTCACTCTGTACAGCACTATACACTGATCACAATGTGCTGCCTCACTCTGTACAGCATTATACACTGATCACAATGTGCTGACTCACTCTGTACAGCACTATACACTGATCACAATGTGCTGCCTCACTCTGTACAGCATTATACACTGATCACAATGTGCTGCCTCATTCTGTACAGCACTATACACTGATCACAATGTGTGCCTCACTCTGTACAGCACTATACACTGATCACACTGCCTCACTCTGTACAGCACTATACACTGATCACAATGTGCTGCCTCACTCTGTACAGCACTATACAGTGATCACAATGCGCTGCCTCACTCTGTACAGCACTATACACTGATCACAATGTGCTGCCTCACTGTACAGCACTATACACTGATCACAATGTGCTGCCTCACTCTGTGCAGCACTACACACTGATCACAATGTGCTGCCTCACTCTGTACAGCACTATACACTGATCACAATGTGCTGCCTCACTCTGTACAGCACTATACACTGATCACAATGTGCTGCCTCACTCTGTACAGCACTATACACTGATCACAATGTGCTGCCTCACTCTGTACAGCATTATACACTGATCACAATGTGCTGACTCACTCTGTACAGCACTATACACTGATCACAATGTGCTGCCTCACTCTGTACAGCATATACACTGATCACAATGTGCTGCCTCATTCTGTACAGCACTATACACTGATCACAATGTGGTGCCTCACTCTGTACAGCACTATACACTGATCACAACTGCCTCACTCTGTACAGCACTATCACTGATCACAATGTGCTGCCTCACTCTGTACAGCACTATACAGTGATCACAATGCGCTGCCTCACTCTGTACAGCACTATACACTGATCACAATGTGCTGCCTCACTGTACAGCACTATACACTGATCACAATGTGCTGCCTCACTCTGTGCAGCACTAACACTGATCACAATGTGCTGCCTCACTCTGTACAGCACTATACACTGATCACAATGTGCTGCCTCACTCTGTACAGCACTATACACTGATCACAATGTGCTGCCTCACTCTGTACAGCACTATACACTGATCCAATGTGCTGCCTCACTCTGTACAGCACTATACACTGATCACAATGTGCTGCCTCACTGTACAGCACACTGATCACAATGTGCTGTCCTCACTCTGTACAGCACTATACACTGATCACATGTCTGCCTCACTGTACAGCACACTGATCACAATATCTGCCTCACTATGTACAGCACTATACACTGATCACAATGTGCTGCCTCACTTTACAGCACAACACTGATCACAATGTGCTGCGTCACTCTGTGCAGCACTATACACTGACACAATGTGCTGCCTCACTCGTACAGCATATACACTGATCACAATGTGCGGCCTCACTCTGTGCAGCACTATACACTGATCACAGTGTGCTGCCATCACACTGTACAGCACTGAACACTGATCACACTGCCTCACTCTGTACAGCACTATACACTGATCACACTGCCTCACTCTGTACAGCACATATACAGATCACACTGCCTCACTCTGTACAGCACTATATACTGATCACATGCTCACTGTGTACAGCACTATCAGGGATGAAAAAGTTTAAAAAAAAAAAAAGGAGATTGGCGGGGATCTGGGGGATCACCATGGGCTCCCAGTGGGGTCCATGGGCAACAGCCTGGCGGGGGTCAGGGGGCGGCGCCCCCTGAAGCTGAAGCATATTTTGCATTAAATAAGGCGTAAAAATCTTTAGAAATCACTTTCTTGCTTCTAAACAACTCATTCTAATTTCTATAGAACAGCTTTCAACACCATGAAGACTGAGACTGATGTGGAAAGAAACTATGTCAATTGAGACAAAGCAAACATTTAGTATGATGAATCCTCAGAACTGTAGCTAAAGAAAATTTGACAAACAGTGCTTTCAGGACATAAAGAATAAGGCCTGTAGATAAGTAAATCAGAGTGGGAAATCAAACTAAGTAAATCAGATGTATGAAAACGACTGCTGGACTTCAATAAACACAATATGAAAAATGATTACTTTGAAGTCCTTTAAAAAAAAAAAAAACACTCAAGCTTTTGGCCTTTGACCCTTCGTCAGGAAACACTAAACACAAAAAGAACATAAAAGAACAAATGACATCAAAACAAACTGATGTCACAACCTACACCACACACAACCCCCCCCCCCCCCCCCCCACACACACACACACTTCCCCCTTACAACTAATCATATCCCACCCCCCACCCCCCACCCTTGACAAGTTTGTGTGTGTGTGTGTGTGTGTGTGGGGGGGGGGGTTGTGTGTGTGAGGTGGGGACGGGGGAGGGGGCGAAGTGTGTGGGGTATGTGTGTTGTGGGGTGAGGGTTGGGGGAGAAGGAGGAGGAGTAGAGGAAGTATATATATGTAGTGGGGGGAGTGGGCTGGTGGAAAAGGATTTCATTGGGGGGCTGTTAGCAGACACCTAACAAAATAATGTAGCAAACGTTTGCATTATACCAGGGGAAAAGTGTTGCACAATACTGTTGTGACATCAGTTTATTTTGATGTCATTTGTTCTTTTATATTCTTTTTGTCACTTTGACGTTTTTTCCTTGCTTTGAAAAACTACGAGCGGAAGTACTCAATTCCTCATCTCTCCAGTGGGTTCGAAGTTGTTTTTTTTTTCCTCCGTTGTTTTGTAATCCTGTTTTTCCCTTGTGTTTACTGTTTAGAGTTTCCTGATGAAGGGTCTAAGACCCGAAAGCTTGAGTGTTTATCATCTTTTGTAAAAAAGGACTTCAAAGTACTATTAAGTAAATCAGAGTTAGAATCAAACTATCATGGAAATGGAACTTGTAGAAAAATCAGAGTAGGAGTCAAACTACCTCTGGAAATTAAACGTAGATTGTTGCATACCCAATGATCTGAAAACATGCTGTAATGGTGTGGGAAACACACACATTTTCTGTTGGTGACTGGGACGCTCGATGTGATCTCTGATTGCCACAAAGCCACGACTACCAAAGTAGACAAGTTTTTGGCAAGGCTCGCAAAACACTTCAAATTCGCCGTCTTTGTCACGTTTTCTTATTACATCCGCGACTCTGCGGTCACACACGTCCTTCTGCAGCCACTCGGTCTTCTAGTGGTTCACATACTTCTTTCTTTTTTTTTTCCGTTTTGTTTGCACTGGCGGCAAACTCTCGCTGTGAGACGACGCCATGATGAGAAATGATACTGGAAGGAAGCAGAATGAGAACTACGCCGTTTGAGAACATTACCGACAGAGAAGAAATTCGCTGTGCAGAAAAGTTGAGATCGTTTCTGAGCTTCACTCTTCGAATCATTTTTCGGCGGGACTTTTTCTTTCGGCTGAGATGCGAAAAAATAACGGCGGAGACGGCGGAAACGGCGGAGGAGTTTTCATCCCTGACTATACACTGATCACACTGCCTCACTCTGTACAGCACTATACACTGATCACACTGCCTCACTCTGTACAGCACTATACACTGATCACACTGCCTCACTCTGTACAGCACTATACACGATCACAATGTGCTGCCTCACTCTGTACAGCACTACACACTGATCACAATGTGCTGCCTCACTGTACAGCATTATACACTGATCACAATGTGCTGCCTCACTCTGTACAGCACAGAGTGTACAGCAGTACATAACACCATTTTTTGCTTTCTAAAAATAGATTTAGATATTCAAATGGAATTTATCTTTTAAAAATGCTGATTATGAGACTAGTTCAAAGATCTACGACAGAAATTCTTTTTAAAAAAAGAAGAAAAAAAAGAAGGCAAGGCTAAACATGCTACAAAAGTAAACTGATAAATATAATCCATTTTTTAAAGCCTCACAGTGTGTGAAAGCAGAACAAGCAATGCCCACTGGAGCAAAATGAAACCCAGACATATGTAATCACTCATTTCACATCAAAACTTATCTGAACAATTTGAAACTGTATGTCTTTAGAATTCATATGGATAAAGAATTATGCATGAAAGTGCCTCTCTATGTTTCTGTCTGTCTTTATGCCTGTCACAATCTCTTTCTCCTTCAAAATCCTGTCGCTCTGTCTCAGGCCAATGAAGAAAGTACATGTGATGCACACAGAAATAAATGGAAACATGCTCCGTGGGCTTGCATGCTACTGAGGCCATCAACCTTTCCTTTAAAAAAACAAACAAAAACAAAAACAAAAAAACAACGTTCATCATATTTATAGCTTGATCAGTCTGTTTACGTTTGTGTTTGTGAGTCTGTTTTTAGGGCAAAGCCAAATACAAGAAGAGACAAAAAAAAAAAAAAAGGAAAAAAAATCCAAGGACAAGCAAAGTTTCATGTATACAAACAAGTAATCTATAGACTTCTAACAAACACGAAATCATAATACGTACATCCCAGTGTTTTGATCCTGTCAGTGAAACAAACATGCTGTAAATAACACGAGGGGAAAACACATACATACAGAGCAGAGGAACAAAACTGTGGAAAAACACATACCTACATAGTGGAAGAACAAAACAGGGGAAAAACACATACCTACAGAGTGGAAGTACAAAACAGGGGAAAAACACATACCTACAGAGTGGAAGTACAAAACAGGGGGAAAAACACATACCTACAGAGTGGAAGTACAAAACAGGGGAAAAACACATACCTACAGAGTTAAGTACAAAACTGTGGAAAAACACATACCTACAGAGTGGAAGTAACAAAACAGGGGAAAAACCACAACCTACAGAGTGGAAGTACAAAACAGGGGAAAACACACACCTACAGAGTGGAAGTACAAAACAGGGGAAAAACCACAACCTACAGAGTGGAAGTACAAAACAGGGGAAAAACACATACCTACAGAGTGGAAGTACAAAACAGGGGAAAACCACACACCTACAGAGTGGAAGTACAAAACAGGGGAAAACCACACACCTACAGAGTGGAAGTACAAAACAGGGGAAAAACACATACCTACAGAGTGGAAGTACAAAACAGGAGAAAAACACATAGCTACAGAGTGGAAGTACAAAACAGGGAAAAAACACACACAGAGTGGAAGTACAAAACAGGGGAAAACCACACACCTACAGAGTGGAAGTACAAAACAGGGGAAAAACACATACCTACAGAGTGGAAGTACAAAACAGGGGAAAAACACATAGCTACAGAGTGGAAGAACAAAACAGGGGAAAAACACACACCTACAGAGTGGAAGTACAAAACAGGGGAAAAACACATAGCTACAGAGTGGAAGAACAAAACGGGGGAAAAAACACATAGCTGCAGAGTGGAAGTACAAAACAGGGGAAAAAACACATAGCTACAGAGTGGAAGTACAAAACAGGGGAAAAACACATAGCTACAGAGTGGAAGTACAAAACAGGGGAAAAACACATACTACAGAGTGGAAGTACAAAACAGGGGAAAAACACATAGCTACAGAGTGGAAGTACAAAACATGGGAAAAACACATAGCTACAGAGTGGAAGTACAAAACAGGGGAAAAACACATAGCTACAGAGTGGAAGTACAAAAAAAAAGGTGTGATGGTGTGGAGGGGTAAGGGGTGTGCAGGTGAAGACAGGCAGATGGGAGAAGTGCAGGAACCAAGGGACAGCAGCCAGTCAAGAAGACGCAGTGGACGAAGCAGAGTTTTCTCCTTTTATTTCTCTCCCATGGCAAGGAGCTCAAACCAGGAACGCAGCCTGGGAACTCTCTCGCTCTCAGCACTCAGCGCGCTGAGCGCGCCCTCTCTCTGCCTCTCACGCCAGTCGCTCACATATATAACAAGTCCATTGTTGTCACTCGGTGCCTACCCAATGTTTTGGATTTTTTTTGAAAAAAACAAATCCTTCCAAGTCATTTTGGTACCTGACCTTTCGGAGTTTTGTTTTAAATAACAACTCCATTATAAAGTCATTTTATGGTACCCAAAATTCGGGTTTTGTCCAGAAAACAAATCCTTTCTAGTCATTTTGTATTTGATATTTTGGAATTTTGTTTAAATTATATGCCCATTCTAGTCAATGCAAATCTGCCGACTTTCAGAAGCCTTGTAAAAAAGCAAGCCCTCGTTAGTTGGAATGATATGAATACAAAGAATGAGAGAGAGAAAATGTTTTGATGCTTTGTTTTGATACATTGATAAAAGGGTTTTTTAGGAAGAAATGCCTCTCCAGACTTCAGGTCTAAAGCTCCAGTTTTCCCCATTGATTTATGTGTTGTACTTGAGGACTCTGTCATTTTATGTCAGCGAGGACGCTGGTTGTAACAGAGTAGGGGGGGATGTAGCCGGGTGCTAACAGTGTATACATTTCTTTTGGTTACCTTTCGTGGATGAAAATGTTTTGTTCAAGAGTTATCTTCCCCTTACCTCCCTTGGTCGAATCTCATTTATTTTATTGTGTAAATTCTTTAAATCATGAATACCTCAGAACCTACATAGTTGTATGTACGTCGCTAAAGTCACAAAAATTAATGCATTTGATTCATTACAACCGTACTGGGCTGAGAAGCCCATATTTTCTCTAAACTGGTATTTCGCACGAGCAATCTTGGCGCCATTTTCAATTGTCTGTCGAATGAACATTGAATAATTCTTGATTTTACAAAAAGTAAGAGGAAAACGAAGAATCTGAAATGCATGTTAAAAGTAAAGACCATAAGCTTTCATTTCGTATATCGCATGCCTATGATCTTTTCTGTACAAGCTTGCGACTATACGAAATGACTGACAGCGCCGGTCCCTTTAGCGAGTCGCCTTCTTTGTTTACTGTCGGAGTTTTGATCTGAATTGTCGTTTCATGAAATTTGGACTTCCCGATCGAAATCTATGCTTATGACTCGATTTTTGTTATGAATACAACTGAAAATGTGTAGAATTTATTATTTAACAGACCGTTTCAACAGAGTATTTTTCAGTTGAAAATTGTGTCAAAAGTAGGAGCCGGACGGTCCGACGAAGTGAAAAGTCAGCTGTGTTTTCTAGTAATTTTTAATAACAGAAATCTCCACTTAGACACTGTCTCGGAAAATGAAATTTATATGTATAAAAAGAGCGAGATGCCAGCTTTTTATTCATTACAAAATTATTTCACGCTGTTTAGTATTTTTCATCAAAATAAAGGAAAATATGACGTAAGCTTGTTAAAAGTAGCTTCACTCTGGGACATTAATCAGCAATGATTTAGTACAGGAACAAAATTGTCAAATGTGACTTACTGCATTTTATTCCTTGTGTTCTGAGGTTTTCATCGATAGTAAATATGTGTTGATAGTTTGAACGGACAGCGAGCCAGACAACACGGAGGCTGCCATAGAAAACACAAAATTCTGTTGGTTCCGGCCTCGCGAGGCTCGTTTCGTCTTCGGCACCGTGGTGCTGGCTTTGCGGTCCGGTACGGTGTTATAAAAAGTAGAGCGTGGTGTGAGAATGGAGCAGAGTGTTCCCCTAGAGTTCCATGATGTGAGCGACTGGCGTGAGAGGCAGAGAGAGGGCGCGCTCAGCGCGCTGAGTGCTGAGAGCAAGAGAGTTCCCAGGCTGCGTTCCTGGTTTGAGCTCCTTGCCATGGGAGAGAAATAAAAGGAGAAAACTCTTTTTCCACTGCATCTTCTTGACTGGCTGCTGTCCCTTGGTTCCTGCACTTCTCACCATCTGCCTGTCTTCACCTGCACACCCCTTACCCCTCCACACCATCACAAAGGAAAAACACATACACACACAGTGGAAGTACAAAACAGGGGAAAAACACACACAGAGTGGAAGTACAAAACAGGGGAAAAACACACACAGAGTGGAAGTACAATAAAAGGAAAAATACATACACACACAGAGTGGAAGTACAAATAAAAGGAAAAGCACATACACACACAGAGTGGAAGTACAAATAAAAGGAAAAGCACATACACACACAGTGGAAGTACAAATAAAAGGAAAAGCACATACACAGTGAAGTACAAATAAAAGGAAAACACAACACAGTGGAAGTACAAATAAAAGGAAAAGCACATCACACAGTGGAAGTACAAATAAAAGGAAAAGCACATACACAGTGGAAGTACAAATAAAAGGAAAAGCACATACACACCAGTGGAAGTACAAATAAAGGAAAAGCACATACACAGTGGAAGTACAAATAAGAAAACCATACACACACAGTGGAAGTACAAATAAGGAAACAATACAGTGGAAGTACAATAAAAGAAAACACATACACAGTGGAAGTACAAATAAAAGGAAACACATCACACAGGAAGTACAATAAAAGGAAAAACACATACACAGTGGAAGTACAAATAAAAGGAAAACAAACAAC
>CM031627.1:47974919-48004318 GCA_018398815.1 Conus ventricosus
AATCAGATCTCATCAATCCTAACCTTACTCAAGGCGGAAAACATCCTCCCTGGAGTCAACTAGGGCCGGGCAACACTGTCTTGACCCTTCCAGGCTTCAGGAGAGATATACAACAGACAAAAACCTACCAACCCTATCCCCCTGATCATGCCAACTCCCGGAACAGAGAGCTGAGCACTGCAGGGGTTACCTTGGCCAGCCGGAGAAATGCCTGTTTTGACCCAGCCCCAAGAAGGGGAGCCGATTAGTACACCCGGGCCAAAGTGTACTCCCTGTCTAGGAGAGGTCCGAGCCAAAGTGATGTGTTGAGAGCGCTGGCCCTCTCAATCACCAGGATCTCATTCCCCTCTGACACACGTCGCACCGCACGGCAAACGCGGCGGATCTTAAGGAGACCACAGAGAGAAAAGGAGTGTGGAAAAGAAGACTTGAAGGGGAGACGAAGATAGAAAAAGGCCAAATAAGGGAGGCAGAAAACAAGAAAAGGAGAAAGGCGGGTTACTCTTAGTCAGGATCCTCACCCTTAGCCTATCTGACATGGGAAGCCCTACCAGGGGCATCAACTCCTTACCACGTTACGCTTAGGCCAGGCAGCATCTCAACTTCACAGGCCTAGAAGCAGTTTGAAAGAACCAGCCTATCTCCAAGTATTGATGCCCCCGCCAGCAAAGCCTAAGGGATCACTGGACCACGCAAGCCCTCTGACCACGACAAGATCGCAACCCCCCGGAGGGAGCCCATTCCTTGAGCAATTGTATCATAAATGATAATACAGAGCACATCAAACACAACACTTAGTGCATGCACAAAAAAAATTGTCCATAATATTCTTTGAGTACAGCTCAGTGTTTATTAATGAAATATCTTTACACCAAACAATTTCAATATTGCTTTATGTAAGGTAAGGTAATGTTGCTTATAACCCAGCCGACTGCAAAAGGCCACATCAGGGCTGTCACCACATTAAAATCAACCCACAAGTCATCTTAAAAAAATAAAATAAAAAAACAAACTTTCACACATCTCTTTAAATGACATCTTTTACAAACACACCAGAAACGTCGTTAAAAATCTTCCTTCTGTAAAATTTTAAATCAGAAAAAAAATGTTAATCTCTCTCAAAAACTCAAAGATCACGTCAGGTGAAACATCTCTGAACAGGGTCTTCATGGACTCTGCTGTAAAGTGTTTATGTCTCACATCGTACAAGTCCCAACAATCTAAAAGAATATGTTTCACTATGAGTGGCACATGACATGGAATGCACCACGGAGCTTTCTCCTCTTTAAAAGGTATGAATGGGTAAAATACGAATGGCCAGTGTACAGCCGGCACAGAAGTGTTTCTTCTTTACGATAAGATAAGATAAGATAATGTTGCTTATAGCCCAGCCGACCGCAAAGGGCCACATCAGGGCTGTCACCACGTTAAAATCAACTCACCAGTCAAAAAAAAAAAAAAAAAAAAAAAAAAAAAAACCCAACTTTCACACATCTCGTTAAATGACATCGTCTGGAAACGCACCAGAAACTTTGTTAAAATCTTTCTTCCGTAAAATCTTTAATCAGATGAAAAATGTTAATCTCTCTCAAAAACTCAAGGATCACGTCAGGCGGGACATCCCTGAACAGGATCTTCATGGACTCCGCTGTAAAATGTTTGTGTTTCACATCGTGCAAGTCCCAACACTCTAAAAGTACATGTTTCATTGTGAGTGGCGCATGACATGGAATGCACCACGGAGCTTCTTCACTCTTTAAAAGGTAAGAATGGGTAAAATACGAATGGCCGTGTGCAGCCGGCACAGAACCGTTTCCTCTTTACGCCTCCCGACGTAGATGGGAGGAAGTCCTTAAGGTTTGGACGGATCTGAAAGAGTTTGTTATTCGTCTGTGTGTTCCAATCCTCCTGCCAGAGGTCTCTCACATAATCGTTAATTTTCGGTTTCACACATCTGAGCAGGGGATATAAATGTTGGACAGTTTTTCTCTTGTGGCGTTCTTGGCTAAACGATCAACCATTTCGTTCCGCCGATGCCAACATGACCAGGAACCCAAGCAAGAGTAATGTTGTAACCGTCCGCCTTCAACTTGCTAAAAAGTTAAAAAAAATTAAAAAGTTCTGGATGCTGAAGGTTGCGGCCAGCTATGGCCTCCAAAGCTGACAGCGAATCCGACAGAACCAGAAAATCCCTCTTCGAAGAATGTGAAATTATCTTCAAAGCCAGTACCAGAGCAGTAAGTTCAGCAGAATAGACAGAAGCATCGGAATGGATATGTTCCAACAGTATCTGAGAAGGAGCCCCAGGGCAGTAGCTGCACAGGCCACCCATCTTCAGACTTGGAACCGTCAGTGAAAACTTTTTGATAGGATGGAATTTCGAACAGAGCTCAGCATACAACGCCTTGTACGCCAGAGAGCTGGTAGACTCTTTACGAAAAGCTGCAAGATCGAAACGAATCTCTGTGTGAAAAGGTCCCACGGAGGTTGATCCGGAAACTGGAAAAATCGGACACAACTCCTAGGTCTAGACCTGCATTCCGCACGTGAGGCCGCATACGAAGACCAAACGGCGGAATACATTTCGGGTTGTTTTCAAACTTACTTTGGAACGGAGGGTCAAAGACACAGTCATAGGCAGGATTCTGCGGTTCTGAGAACAGTCGATATAATAATTCAAAGACAGTGTTCAGCCTGCGGTTTGACAGTGAAGGTTCACCCGCCTCTGCGTACAGGCTGTACACAGGGTGGTGCGGAACGCTCCAAGACAGAGACGAAGCCCTTGATGGTGGATAGGGTCCAAGAGTTTGAGGTAAGATGATCTTGCGGAGCCGTACACAGCACAACCGTAGTCCAGTTTGGATCGGACCAGGGCTCTGTAGAGGTGCAACAAAGTTTTCTTATCAGCGCCCCAGTCGGTGTGCGCTACGACCCGCAGAATATTCAGTGCTTTTGCAAGCAGTTTTGAGGTTTTTAATATGGCTGAGAAAGTTAAGTTTTTGGTCAAAAATGACTCCCAGAAATTTGGCCTCTTTAACAGCTGGAATGGGAGATTTCCCTACTTGAAGTTCAGGATCTGGAAAAAACTGACGGAAATTATGGAAGTGGATACACTGCGTTTTTGTAGCAGAAAAAGTGAAACCATTTTCATCAGCCCACCGATGGATTTTATCTACGCAAGCTGGAGCCTGCGCTGGACACTCGGGTACAGGCTTCCAGTTGCGTAGACAGCGAAATCATCCACAAACAATGAGCAGTCTGAACCCTGCTGAACTGATTGAACAATGTTATTAATCTTGATGCTAAAGAGGGCAGGAGACAGTATGCTCCCCTGTGGAACACCCAACTCCTGCTCGTGGACATCAGAGAGAGTGGTACCAACCCGGACCTGAAACTGTCGTTCTGCCAAAAATTTTGAATAAAAAGCGGAAGATGACCTCGAAAACCCAGATCGTGGAGATCATGAAGTATCCCCGACTTCCAGGTGGTATCGTAGGCCTTCTCCAAGTCAAAGAAAATTGCCACTGCATGCTGTTTGTTCAGAAAGGCGTTCCGAAGTGTAGATTCCAGACGAATCAATGGTCAACAGTAGTCCGATGTTTGCAGAAACCACACTGTTCTTTCGCCAAAAGGCCATCGGTTTCCAGTTTCCACATGAGCCTAGCATTGACCATTTTCTCCATCAATTTACAGACACAGCTGGTCAAAGCTATGGGACGGTAGTTTGATGGATTAGAAAGATCTTTTCCAGGTTTGGGGATGGGAATAATAAGGGCTTTTCGCCAAGAGGGCGGAAAGCAACCTGTAGTCCACACATGGTTGTATACCCGTAGCAGGATGTTCAGACCTATTTGCGGAAGATGTTTCAAGAGTTGATAATGGATTTCATCTAGACCTGGAGAGGAATCGCTGCAAGAAAGTAAGGCAGATTTCAGCTCATTTAACGTGAAAGGAAGATTGTAGTCTTCCATGTTGTCGGACGAAAAGTTGCAGGGTGATTTTTCTTTAAGGGTTTTATTTTTGACAAAAGTGGTTGATTTGTTAGAAGAGGAGGAATTCTTTTCTATGGTTGAAGCCAGCAGATTAGCAACTGTTTTTTTCTCTGTTATTAAAGAGTCAGCAAACTTGAGATGGTTCACAGTGGGAACGGTGTTCTTCCCTTTGATTTTTTTAATGATGTTTACGACCACCAGACGTAGATGGGAGGAACTCCTTAAGGTTTGGACGGATCTGAAAGAGTTTGTTATCCGTCTGTGTATTCCAATCCTCCTGCCAGAGGTCTCTGACATAATCATTAATTTTGGGTTTCAGATCTGAGCAGGGAATATATATGTTGGAAAATTTCTGTTTTGGCATCCTTGGCCAAATGATCAACCATTTCATTCCCTCCAATGCCAACATGACCAGGAACCAAGCCAGAATAATGTTTTAACCATCTGCTTTACACTTGGTAAAAAGTTCAAAAAAGTGTAAAGTTAGGGATGTGAAGGTTTGCGACAGCTATGGCCTCCAAAGCAGACAGCGAATCTGACAAAACCAGAAAGTCCTTCTTTGCTGATTGAGAGCTTATCTTCAATGCCAGAATCAGAGCAGTAAGTACAGCAGAATAGACAGAAGCATCTGAAGGAATATGTCCCAACAATATTTGAGAAGGAGCACCAGGGCAATAGGCTGCACAGGCCACTCCATCTTCAGACTTGGAACCGTCAGTGAAAATTTTCTGATAGGATGGGAATTTTGAACAGAGGTCAGCATGAAATGCCTTGTATGCCAGAGAGCTGGTAGACTCTTTGCGAAAAAGCGCAAGATCAAAACGAATCTCTGGTGTGAAAAAGGTCCACGGAGGATGATCTGGAAACTTGGAAAAATCGGACACAACTCCTAGGTCTAGACCTGCAATCCGCACGTGAGGCTGCATACGAAGACCAAACGGCGGAATACACTTAGGGTTGTTTTTGAATTTGCTTTGAAACTGGGGGTCAAGACACAGTCATTGGCAGGATTCTCCGGTTCTGAGAACAGTCTGATATTAGTAATTCAAAGACAGTTTCAGCCTGCGGTTGAATATGAGGGTTCACCAGCCTCTGCGTACAGGCTGTACACAGGGGTGGTGCGGAATGGTCCAAGACAGAGACGAAGCCTTGATGGTGGATAGGGTCCAAGAGTTCGAGGTAAGACGGTCTTGCAGAGACGTGCACAGCACAACCATAGTCCAGTTTGGAACGGACCAAGGCTCTGTAGAGGTGCAGCAGAGTTTTCTTATCAGCGCCCCAGTCAGTGTGCGCTACGACCTGCAGAATATTCAGAGCTTTCTGGCAAGAGGTTTTGAGGTTTTTAATGTGGCTGAGAAAGTTGAGTTTTTGATCAAAAATAACCCCCAGAAATTTGGCTTCTTTTACAGCTGGAATGGTGGACTTGTCCAGACAAATTTCAGGATCAGCAAAGAATTGATGAAAATTGTGAAAATGGATTAACCAAGTTTTTGGTACGGGAGAAGGTAAACCCGTTTTCCTCGGCCCACTGTCTGATCTTGTTGACAAAGTTGGAGTCGACGCTGCACGCTGGCGTAAGAAGCTCCGACTGCGTACAGCGCAAAGTCGTTGACGAACGAGAGGAGGACTCAGAGCTCTGGCTTACTGATTTCACAATGTCATTGATTTTAATGCTGAAAAGGGCAGGAGAAAAGGATGCCCCTTGAGGGACACCCAGCTCTGCCCATGGATGTCAGAGAGTGTGGTGCCAACACGCACTGGAACTGTCTATCAGCCAGAAAGTTTTGGATAAACGGAGGCATGTGACCACGAAAACCAAGTCTGTGCAGATCCATAAGGATTCCTGATTTCCACGTGGTGTCATACGCTTTTTCTAAGTCAAAAAGATAGCGACCACATGCTGTTTATTGATTGAAGGCGTTGCAGATGGTGGTTTCCAGATGGACTAAATGGTCAACTGTCGAATGGTACTTCCAGAACCTGCACTGTTCACTGGCCAAAACGTCATCGGTTTCCAGCTTCCACATCAGACGGGAGTTAACCATCTTTTCCATCAGCTTACAGAGGCAGTGTGTCAGAGCTATTGGGCGATATTTGAAGGTTGGTAAGGTCCTTTCCAGGCTTAGGATTGGAATGATCAGGGCTTTCCGCCAGGAGGGCGGAAAGGACCCTGTGGTCCAGATATGGTTGTAGACTTTAAGAGGGTCTGGAGACAGCTTTCTGGAAAATGTTTCAAAACCTGATAATGAATGTCATCCAGACCAGGGGCAGAATCATTGCAGGTTTGCAAAGCTGATTCAAGTTAATCGCTTGAAAAAGGTCGATTGTAGGCTTCAGAGTTGTCTGATGTGAAACTGTAGGAAGATTTCTCTCTGATTTGTTTGTTTCTTAAAAAGGCTGCAGATTTATTTGAAGATGAGGTGTTCTGTTGAATGGTGGAGGCTAGCAGATTGGCAACAGCTTGTTTGTCAGTGATCAGAGCATCGGCAAGTTTCAAGTGATGAATGGAGGGGTTGGTGTTCTTCCCTTTGATTTTTCTGATGATGTTCCAAACTTTTTTCTTTGAAGTTTCAGATGTCAGCCTGGAGCAGAAGTTTCTCCAAGACTGACGTTTACTGATTTTGAAAGTGTGTCTCGATTTGGCGCAGAGTTTCTGATGGGCGTTGGGGCCTGGAGGTCTTTGGTATACCCGCCGCGGAGCCCGTTTGCGTACTTTTGGGATTTGTTGGCAGTTAGAATGAAACCAAAGTGTTTTGGACAGTTGGGGTTTGTCGGAAGACACAGGAATACAGGTTTTAGCACAGTTTATCACAGTATTGGTTCTGTCAATTTCCTGGAGTTCCTTTGAAATATTGGCTGCAAAAAGATTCCAATTGGCCTTCTTATAATTAAGATGTTGTAAGACAGAGGTGTTTTCCGTTAGTATGGGTTTTATAGAACAGGAAAATGATCACTTCCGTGCAGATCGTCAAGGACAGACCACTCATAGTCCAGGACCAGCGAGGGGTCACAAATCGACAAATCTAAACATGAAAGTGAGCCTGTGGAAGAGTGGAGGTAAGTTGGAGATCCATCATTCAGACAACACAAATCAAAGTCTGAAAGGACATGTTCAAGAAGCAGACCTCTGGATGACGAATTCACTACTACCCCAGAGAGGATTGTGTCCATTAAAATCACCCAACAGCAAAAAGGTCGAGGAAGTTCTCCGATCAGACTGACAAGGTCCTGATGACAAACCGGGACAGATAGAGTGAGCAAATTGTAGCAGTTTTATGGAGAGTAACTCTCACAGCTACTGCCTGAAGGGGGGTAGCCAAAGCGACAGCACTAAACAGCAAAATGTGTATAGAAGGGCAACACGCCATTAGTCCAATGTGGATGGTTGTGCAGGTTTGGAAAGAATATTTAAGCCAGAAAGAGTGAAGGTCTTCTGGCTTTGAATTTTAGTTTCCTGAAGAGCTACGACGTAAGGTTTTAATGTTTGACACAGAAGCTGCAGCTCCTCAAAGATTGACTTTAAACCACGGATCAGTGCATCTCCGAGTCATCGTCTGCATCCAATGGAGCGTATTTGTTGTTGAATTGCACTGGATTGTGTTCGTCTCCAGACCTGCTGGCAGACTTGCCCGCAGGTGAAGACGGCTGGAGTTTTGGAGACGGTGGAGGTTTCTTCTTCATCTCCACCATCTCCACACTAGGTGGTACCCCTTGCCCGCACGGGCACCGCTCACGAGAGTTCGAGGCAGGAGGGCTGGCTTTTTTATTCTGCCCGCAGCAGATGGAGTAGACTGCTGGGCAGTCTGAAGGGTGGTGGATTTATTGCCCCCACCAGGGGCACCCACTTTGGGTTGGGAGGTGGTGGCTTTATTGCCCCCACCAGGGGCACCCACTTTGGGTTGGGAGGTGGTGGCTTTATTGCCCCCACCAGGGGCACCCACTTTGGGTTGGGAGGTGGTGGCTTTATTGCCTCCACCAGGGGCACCCACTTTGGGTTGGGAGGTGGTGGCTTTATTGCCTCCACCAGGGCCACCCACTTTGGGTTGGGAGGTGGTGGCTTTATTGCCCCACCAGGGGCACCCACTGTGGGTTGGGAGGTGGTGGCTTTGCTTCCACCAGAGGTTGACCATTTTACCTGGCAATGTTTTGGTGAAAAAGAATTCATCAGTCTGGCAGCAGACTGAACGGGTGGAAACCGTGTTTATAGCCGAAGCATTGAAGATACTGTTGACGTCTGACTACCAACAACCTGTTTGCGTGCTTCAAAAAAACGAGATTTTCTTTTCGGTTTTTACTTTTGGATTGGTGGACTCCTGGATCCAAACAGTCTGAAAGGACATCTTCAAGAAGCAGACCTCTGGAAGATGAATTCACACTACCCCAAAGAGGATTGTGTCCATTAAAATAACCCACAGCAAAAAAGGTCGAGGAAGTTCTTCAATCAGACTGACAAGGTCCGACCACAAACTGGGACAGAAGGTGGCAGATATAGTGAGCAAATTGTAACGGTTTTATGGAGAGTGACTCTCGCAGCTACTGCCTGAAGGGGGGTAGTCAGAGCGACAGGACTAAACAGTTAAGTTTTGTGTATAAGAAGGGCAACACCGCCTGTTAGTCACAGTGTGGATGGTTGAGCAGGTTTGGAAAGAATATTGAAGCCAGAAAGAGTGACGGTCTTCTGGCTTTGAATTTTTGTTTCCTGAAGAGCTACTACGAAAGGTTTTAGAGTTTGACACAGAAGCTGCAGCTCCTCAAAGTTTGAATTTAAACCACAGATATTCTAATGAATTATTTTACTGTCTATAGTACAGAGGACGAATAGGAGAGAAATCAGTTCATCTCCGAGTCATCGTCTGCATCCAATGGAGCATATTTGTTTTTGAGTTGGACAGGACTGTTTTGTTCTCCAGACCTGCTGGCAGACTTGCCCGCAAATGAAGACATTTTCGGTTTTGGCGACGGTGGATGTTTCTTCTTCATCTCCACTCTTTGTTGTACTCCCTTGCCCACACGGGCACCACTCACAAAAGTTCAAGGCGGAAGGGCTGGCTTTTTATTCTACCCAGCAGCAGATGGAGTCGACTGCTGGGCAGTCTGAGGGTGGTGGATTTATTGGCCCCACCAGGGCCATCCGCTTTGGGTTGGGAGGTGGTGGACCTGGCCTTTTGTCTTGCAGTGTTGGTGAAAAAATGAAACCATCGGTTGGACATGAAACAGGTTGAAATTTTCTTCACAGCCAAAGTGTATAAAGAAACTGGAGATGTCTAACTGCCAACGACCTGTTTATGTGCTTCAAAAAAGATTTTCTTTTCTGTTTTTAGTTTTTGGATGTCGGACTCCTGGATCCAAACCGGGCAATTGCATGAAGAGGACGGGTGGTAGCCACCGCAGTTTGCACAATAAGCCGGATCTTTACACGGCCCATCATGGGTTGCCTTGCAACAAACACCGCACACCTCCTCCTCAGAACAGAGACCTGACATGTCACAACTTTAGCATTTGAAACACCACATCCGGGATGGAACATACAGTTGAACACGGACATTCAAGTAGCCTACTTTAATGACCGGAGGTAGCAAAGGGTTGCCGAATGTCAGAAAGAGTGTGTTGGCGGGCACTCTTTCTGCACCTTTACGGATTGTCACCCTATGCACCTCCGTCACACCTTGGGATGCTAGTTCTGCCTTGATCTCCGCCTCTGAGACACCTTTCAAATCCGGGCACTGAATGACTCCTTTGGATGAATTCAACTGCTTATGGGGAGTCACCCGGATTTCTCTGACCCCCAGCCTTGTTGCCCTCAGCAGCTGTTCAGATTGACTCTTTGACTTGCACCAAACAAGGAACGAGCCATTTCTTAGCCTTTTCACCGACTGAGGGTCACCTGCTAGACCTTGGAAGTCCTTCTGGATTGCGAAAGGGCTCGGAGCTGAAATGGGCTTTTCCTGCTCTGTCCCTTCAACCACAAGCCAGGAAGCTCATAATCCTGTCCTCTCTCTTGTCTCCACATCAGAGTCGCTGTCTGAATCCAAATGTCTGGAAATGGGGTCCACTGCCTTCCTCTTCTTTATGGGGGAATGTTTTTATATGAAGCCATGTTTTATGTGCATAAATTTCGTCTCTCCCCTACCCACCCACCATGGAGTCCAACTAAGCGGCCAGGGCCAAGAAGTCACTGTCTTGACCCCTTCCAGGCTTCAGGAGAGACATATAGCGCCACTAACCCTATCCCCCCCTGATCATGCTCAACTCCCGGGATCAGAGAGCCGAGCACTGCAGGGGTTACTTTGGCCAGCCGGAGAACTGCCCGTCTTGACCCAGCCCTATGCAGGGGCAGCCGATTGATACACCCAGGCCAGAGTGTACCACCTGTCTAGGAGATCCGAGCCAAAGTGATGTGTTGAGGGCACTTGTCCTCTCAATCACCAGGATCTCATTCCCCTCCATCACAGGTCGCACCGCACGGCAAACGCGGCGGATCTTAAGAAGACCACAGAGAGAAAAAGAGTCTGGAAAAGAAGACTTGAAGGGAGACGAAGATGGAAAAGAGCCAAATATGAAAGGCAGAAGATAAGAAAGGGAAAAAGGCGGGTTACTATTAGTCAGGATCCTCACCCTTAGCCTATCTGACATGGGAGGCCCTACCAGAGGCATCAACTCCTTACCACGTTGTGCTTAGGCCAGACAGCAACTTGACTTTTCAGGCCTAGAAGCATTTTCAAAAAATAGTCTATCTCCAAGTATTGATGCCCCCCGCCAGCAAAGCCTAAGGGATCATGGGACCGCGCATGCCCTCTGACCATGGCAAGGTTGCAACCCCCGGAGGGACCTGTGCAAATGTAGATGCAGCTCTCATTCAGCAATGTACTGCTGAAATGTTGCCTGTAAAACACAGGCTCATTCACCACCTTGTTAGTAACAAATTCATATGAAAATGACTGACCCTCCCTCCTCTATTCCCTTGACCCCCCCCCCCCCCCCCTCCCCAAAAAGGGCAGATGAATTTGTCACTTTCATATAAAACATGTAACACGTAACTCCCCTTCCCCTCACACATACACACACATCTACTCACAAGATGGCAGAAGCGGCCCAGCTGCTGTGTACGCCTGGATCCAGCTTTCAGAAGACATTGCCCAGATGTCTGCTGCTGCATCCGCACCAGTAATATCACTGTGTAAAACAACAACAGGAAATAACAGTTAGCTTTTTGTCTGTTGCTCACCAGTAATATCACTGTGTAAAACAACAACTATCAGTTAGCTTTTTGTCTGTTACTCACTACCAGTAATATCACTGTGTAAAACAACAACAGGAAATATCAGTTAGCTTTTTGTCTGTTGCTCACCAGTAATATCACTGTGTAAAACAACAACAGGAAATATCAGTTAGCTTTTTGTCTGTTGTTCACCAGTAACATCACTGTGTAAAACAACAACGAAATATCAGTTAGCTTTTTGTTTGTTGCTCGCCAGTAATATCACTGTGTAAAAACAACAACAGGAAATAATCAGTTAGCTTTTTGTCTGTTGCTCGCCAGTAATATCACTGTGTAAAACAACAACAGGAAATATCAGTTAGCTTTTTGTCTGTTGCTCACCAGTAATATACTGTGTAAAACAACAACAGAAATATCAGTTAGCTTTTTGTCTGTTGCTCACCAGTAACATCACTGTGTAAAACAACAGGAAATATCAGTTAGCTTTTTGTCTGTTGCTCACCAGTAACATCACTGTGTAAAACAACAACAGGAAATATCAGTTAGCTTTTTGTCTGTTGCTCACCAGTAATATCACTGTGTAAAACAACAACAGAAATATCAGTTAGCTTTTTGTTTGTTGCTCACCAGTAATATATCACTGTGTAAAACAACAACAGGAAATAACAGTTAGCTTTTGTCTGTACTCACCAGGATTATCACTGTTAAACAACTACAGAAATATCAGTTAGCTTTTTGTCTCAAACAGCTAACATCTCTTTGCAAATCATCTTTACTTCAGAAATCTCACATGACATTCTGGGGCTATCACATAAAAAATACCACGATGTAAATCAAACACACTTAGTACAAAGTACAATTTCATGTCTTTACCATCATCCACATACACCTAGTAATCAAAACCATCATCTACACCCTAGCGTTTGTTCCTAACATACTTTCAACACTGAGTAATTTCAATATTCCTGTAAGTAAACCAAACACTTTGTTCAATAAAAAAAAACCCAAAGAAATGGGGGAAATGAAAAAAGTAAAAGTGTCAACAGTGCCAGTGCTTACTATAACAATGCACGCCAACCAGACACAGAATGAATGACATTAATCACTGCAATAAATGAAAACAATTCATAATACTACCACGCAATGCAATGCAACGACTGAAAAGCACCGACACAGCTCACAATATCATTAACTTGTTTCTTACCTACCGCTCCTCTATGGACAGCAGCCCTGTACGCCATTCAAAGCATGCTGCCCAACACCAGTGGCAAAGTCTGAGGACACTGCAATGCACACCACCATTTTTTAGTGTAATAAAGAAACTCATCTTACATATTCAAACTGAATGTGTCTGTGGCAGAAAAACCTGCTGATTATTGGACTATATCGGAGATCTGCAACAGGAATTTGAAAAAAAGAAAAAAAGCAAACAAACATGCTACATAATCACACTGATAAACATGGCACATAAACTGATAAACATGACACATAAACTGATCACATGGCTCTTTAACTGATAAACATGGCACACTGTTGTGCAATCAGAAATATTGTGCAAATACTGGGAAAGACTAGCTCCACCTATATATGTATAGAAAGAGTTAAGAATAAGAATGCTTCTGTCAAGACAAAGAACCAGCTGCACTACAGCACTATGAAAATCCAGATCTGCAGCATCACTGGAAAAGATTACCCTTTTGTTTTGAATACTTAACACCAAGCAAAGCTCCTTTTCAAATAATTACATAACTTACCTAAAATGAGGAAAACAAACTGTATCTTTAAGTCAGAAGTCTCACAGCCATCCTTTGAACAGTCATATATAATGATAAACACATTGCACATCAAACATCCTCTGGACAGTCATATATAATGATAAACACCATATGCACATCAACATCTCTGAACAGTCTTAATTAAATGATACGACAACACACATGATCTTAATGTCATTCAAAGCTCTCTCTCAGGATTAAAAATAATCTGCTACTTCATATCCCCCTCACCCCCTCCTAATTGTAGGCCAGGATTCAGCATTCACAGAACGTCACCCAGATGAGGCCAGGAGCTGCATTTGGAGCTGTACTGGCAGATCTCCATCTTCACTGCAAAACAAAAGGAAGAAAAAAATACACGACCTTCTGTTTTGAATCCATATCACCAAGCAAAACTCTTCTCAAATAATTACATTAGGACCCAACTGTATCTTGGGTCAGAAGTCTTGCAAGTGATCCTTGTAAAATCATATAAAAATGACAATATCGCGCACACCAAAAGCAAAACCTAGGACAGCACAGTTCATGTATGCAATATATAGACCATCTATTCATATTAAGCAGAACACTTTAGGTACAGCCCAATGTTTCTTCCTGAAAAATATCTTCACACCAAATATTTTTTTAAATTCCTGTTAGTAAAACAAACATTTCGTACCACAAAAAAAAAAGGGGGGGGGGCATGCATAAGGCGTTAGTATAGATGCCAGTGTTCACTATAAACATGCATGCCAACCTGTAACAGAATGAATGCAATAAAGGAAAACAATTCGTAACACAAGTAACACCTATGATGTCATCCAAAGCTTCTATCAAATTTAAAAATGTCCTGCACACACACACACACACACACACACACACAAACGCATACACAAAAACTCGCAAACACACACACCTACTTACAGAGAGAAAGAAGAAACCGCTGGTGACCTACTCGTTTTTTAGTGAACCAGTATTATAGGAAGAAGAAGAAGAAGAAGCCTCCTTTACACGATTGGATCCAGCTTTCAAAAGACGTTGCCCTTAACATCAGTGGCAGGCAGACCTGCAGCATCACTGTCGAAGAAGAACAAGATTACAACAAAAAATGCCCTTTTGTTTTGAACAGTTAACATCAACCACAGCTCTTTTAAACAATTATACTAGGGTCACACTTAAAGGATGAAAATCCACTCTGTCTTCTTGGGTCTTCCAGTCTCACAGTTGAATTTATGTTGTTTATAACCAAGCCAATTGCAAGGGGCCTTATCTGAGCTGTCAGCATGTCAGTCAATTCCTGCACATTTAGAAGAACAAAGAGCACCATGCACATATAATTACATTTTGTAGAAAATGTCCTTAACATGGAAGATTGCACACTGCAAAAATAAATTACAGCGCACACATACACACATGGAGATTCTCACCAACATCAGTTGTCTGAACTGTTCCACTGTTTCATCTGCTTTCATGGAGCATCAAGTTGCTTAGAGCTCAGCCCACCACAAGGGCCCTATCAGGGCTGTCACCACATCAAGTTGCTTAGAGCTCAGCCACACAGGCCTATCAGGCTGTCACCACATCAGTTGCTTAGAGCTCAGCCACCACAAGGGCCCTATCAGGGCTGTCACCACATCAAGTTGCTTAGAGCTCAGCCGACCACAAGGGCCCTATCAGGGCTGTCACCACATCAAGTTGCTTAGAGCTCAGCCACCACAAGGGCCCTATCAGGGCTGTCACCACATCAAGTTGCTTAGAGCTCAGCCCACCACAAGGGCCCTATCAGGGCTGTCACCACATCAAGTTGCTTAGAGCTCAGCCCACCACAAGGGCCCTATCAGGGCTGTCACCACATCAAGTTGCTTAGAGCTCAGCCGACCACAAGGGCCCTATCAGGGCTGTCACCACATCAAGTTCTAAAGTGCACACCCACACAATTGGCCTATCAGGCTGTCACACCATCACATTGCCATCAGCTAAATCACAATGCCTTTTCTAACCCACTACGTCACACATCATTTGTCTACTAGCATCACGCCACAAAATTTGTCTACACTGTAACACATCATCACATTGTCTACATCATGCTAAAATCACACGTCCATACATCATTGTCCTGCATCATGCTAAAATGCAACATATCTTTGCCTACAGAAGCACGCCTTCGGCGCTGCTCAAAGCTCCTTGTCTATGGAATCACGGTGCTGTGCGCTGACTGAAGCTCGTTGTCTATGGAACGCACGTGCTGTGCCTGACTGAAAGCTCCGTTGTCTATGGAACCACGGTGCTGTGTGCCGACTGAAAGCTCCGTTGTCTATGGAACCACAGTGCTGTGCGCTGACTGAAAGCTCGTTGTCTATGGAACGCACGGTGCTGTGTGCGACTGAAAGCTCCGTTGTCTATGGAACACAGCCTTCGTGCCTGCTGCAAAGCTCCACTGTGTCTATGGAACAGCACGGTGCGTGTGCCGACTGAAAGCTCCGTTGTCTATGGAACACATGCCTTCGTGCGCTGCTCAAAGCTCCATTGTCTATGGAACGCATGGTGCCTGTGTGCCGACTGAAAGCTCCGTTGCCTACGGAACGCACGGGGTGTGCATTCTTATTTCGAAAAATTCTACTATTCAAACTGTAACGGTCTAAGAGAAGTAACTCCCGCCAAAAGCTAGCAGAGGGTTCCTGGTAGCCTGACATGCCCTAGTTCCTAAGTTCAAGCAGAGTTCACCTTGGCTATCTTCGGCTGAGACAAAGAACCCCTTGCTGGGTTTTTCCGACTTGGAACTGACCGCATTTCTGGCATCAGCCTTTACTGTTTCAAAGCATTCAAGGCGATTCCGATAACGAAGGAGAGTCGATCGACAGTGGAGATGATGGGGAAGATGAGGGATGTCTATTTGAAGATGTTCTTGATTACGATGACAAAGCAACCGATTCGACTGATTCAGTAACACACACAGGCACTTGACTCGCAAAACCTCTCTGGCCCAAATTCTGTGAAATTGTTTAAAAATGGATAATAACTGATAGCGAAAAGTCTCATAACTGTAACTGTATCAGGCGAGTACTTTTTGTATCAATCTGTCTGCATGCCATCACTAAACACTGATCATCAAACTCTGCACTTGTGTTTATTTCTGTGTGTTTGGTTACTTCATTTATCCGTGCGTTCAGGATTGCTTACAGTTTTGAAAGTACATTCATCTCAAAAGTCCTTGATTTCTTCTTTTTGGGCATACTAAACATGATGTTAACACGGACCAAACGTAACACGTAAAATAAATTCCAAAAATGCCAAAATCACTACGTAGGCGGGAGTTTTAGCGTGAGTGGCTGTGTGCGGGAGGGGGGAAACTCATGCTGCGCGCATACGCAGTGATAGTGTTAAACATCTTCCATAAATTCTGATATGGAAAATATTCATCTCTGTCAGGAAACTAAAAATCCAATCAGATGGGCCATCTCTCAACAATGTTTTCATGGAGTCTGGTAAATTGTCAAAGAGTTTTCGTCTCTAAAACAATGTGAAACTGGATCCATTGTAACTTCTACACCTCTGAAATCATGCTAGCTCATGCAAATACCAAACAGTATACACACCAACAAAGGGACCAAGCTATTTACCAGCAGGTGATCCAGGTCTAACAATGGCTGCCACACCTGATGTCCTGATGAACCTTCCTTTGGCTGCCCCAGCAATGTGGCCGGATCTTCCTCACCTGCAACAATTCAGCACACGCTGGAAGGACTTTGCCACTGAATCATCATGCAGTGAGTAACGCTGTGTACACATGTTCTCCCATACATGTAACTGTCAGTCAGTCAGATTCCTGTGTACTGTTTTCACAAAACTGTTCAACACTCACCAGCGTGGTTTCCTTAGTTAATTGTTCAAGAGACCTCATTCAGCAAGAGTAAATGCGCGCGTGCGCACGCACACACACACACACACACACACAACACACACACACACAGAGCCTAAAACACACACACTTACCTCATCTCCGGCCCTTCAAACTGTCCAACATCTTCAGCAGTCTTGTCAGGCACTCACGCTAAAAACATAATGAGTAAACATTTACATCTCCAACAGTGTTGCCCCTGTGAATAGAACACGTTCACATACATGGACCTTCCTCTCCCTGTTCCCCCTCTCCCTTCTTCTCTACCCCTCCCTGAATCCCCTCTGTCCACCCAATCTTACCCCCTTTCTTCCCATTCCCCCTCCCCTCCAAACCTCAAAAACACACGGACACATGCACACTCCCATCTGGCAGTTGACCCTCCTCTCTATCCAATGTCTGTGGTCAGCTCGAGACACCTGCACAGAAAACATGAGTTAATTCATTATGCACCCAAAAATTCTGTCCCTGTCTATAAGACACTCACATACATCCTACCACCCCCCCCCCCCCCCACACACCACATTGCTAACAACCCCCCTACACATGCACATGAAGACACACTCGCACAGACCTTGCCTATCTCTGGCTCTCCAAATGGTCCAATGTCTCTTCAACAGGTTTGAGAGACGTACACGAAAAAAACATAAGTTAATGTATATCCCCCCAATAATGTTGCCCCTGTGAATAACACACACACACACACACCACACACAACACACACACACACACACACAATCTCATCCCTATCTGATTCCTCCTACCCTCCCCATAATCCTCCCCCTGTCTTTCCCCTCCCATCCCTTCCCTCCTTCCTACCTGACCCCGTCTCTACTCCTCCCCTCTCCACCTCACACACACACACAGACCCATGCATACAACCCTCTCCACCTTACACACAGACCCATGCATACAATCCTCTCCACTCACACACACACACAACCCCTCTCCACCTCACATCACACACACAGACCATGCATACAATCCTCTCCACCTCACACACACACACAGACCCATGCACACACTCACTCGTGTTTGGCCTTCGTCTTTGTTCCATGTTGGTTATCTTGAGACACTATATAGAAAACAACTACGTTACCATAGAAATCCAACAAGATCCATCATCTTTGTAAACCCACACACACACAACACCACACACCTTACCCTCATTTCCAGCTCTCCAAATGGTCCAGTGTCTTCTTCAGCAGTCCTGACACACCTGCACAAAAAACACAATGAGTTAGCATGTGCATCAAAACAAAGTTGCCCCTGTGAATCACACACACACACACATACCACTCCCTGCCTCCCCTCCCTTCCCCTTACCCACCCACCCCACCAGTCTACCCCCACCCCCTTTGCTTTCCCCCTTCCATCAGTCCTTCTCCCCCTCCCCGTCCTTCCAAAACTGTTGTTTCAACTGAACAACTTCACTGCTGTTCAGCCGTTTTATCTGAAATATAAAAAAAAACATGATTATAAAACACAGACACACACACAGAGTACTCTCATTGAGCTTCCTTAAAAAAAAATAAATAGCTTTTTACAATGCTTTACCAAGATAAGATAATGTTGCTTATAGCCCAGCCAACCGCAAAGGGCCACATCAGGGCTGTCACCACGTTAAAATCAACTCACTAGTCACCTTTCACACATCTCTTTAATGACATCTTCTAGAACGCACCAGAAACGTCATTAAAAATCTTATCTTCTTCCGTAAAATCTTAAATCAGATGAAAAATGTTAATCTCTCTCAAAAACCTAAAGATCACATAAGATAAATAAGATAATGTTGCTTATAGCCCAGCCGACCGCAAAGGGCCATATCAGGGCTGTCACACGTTAAAATCAACTCACCAGTCAAAAAAAACAAAAACAAAAAAACTTTTACACATCTCGTTAAATGACATCGTCTACAAAGCACCAGAAACTTTGTTAAAAATCTTTCTTCCGTAAAATCTTAAATCAGATGAAAAATGTTAATCTCTCTCAAAAACTAAAGATCACATCAGGCAGGACATCTCTGAACAGGATTTTCATGGACTCTGCTGTAAAATGTTTGTGTCTCACATTGTGCACGTCCCAACACTCTAAAAGAATGTATTTCATTGCGAGTGGCACATGACATGGAATGCCACGTTGGCTAGGGTAAGTCGATGGCTTTTGGCAAACTCCAGCAGTCTAAGGCCTCAGTCGGTTTCCCCATGCCAAATTTTCCTGCTGTTCCTGCCCAATTCGGTAAGCATCTGGGCCAACCTTGGCATTCCAGTCTCCTGGATTATGAGCATGTCTTTCTTAGCACTGTTGCTATGATGGAGTCAATCTGCTCGTAGTACTCCTTGATTTCCTCGTCGTCATGGTCCGACGTTGGAGCATAGGCCTGGATGATCGTCAGGTTATGGGGTTTTGCAGAGATGCGGATGGAGATGAGTCTGCTTGAAATGGGTGTGCAGCTGATGACACTGCCTGCAATTTCTTTCTGTACGATGAAGGCCCCCCGTAACTCATGTTTCTTCTCTTCCCAGAGAACCAGATCTTAGTTCTTCTTCTGTTGTTGTTTCACCAAAGCCAGTCCATCTGACTTCGCACAGTCCTATGATACCCCAGCGATTGGGGGGGGGGGGGGGGGGGGTTCTGGATAGAGGTAGTACCTTTGATGTCTGGCATGCTGCTTCCTACTAGTTAGGATGGATGGGCATCACTGGACCTCATCCACCCCCTAAATCTCTCACGTGTTGGCTCCAAGCGCCACACCCCAGTAAACTGCTTAAGTGGCGGGCTGAACAGTGAGCTACTACTGAAATGAGGCTGACGGACATGACCAAGTAAACAATTGAGATTGAGGCTCACTCACTGCCACGTACATATCATTGCATTCTCCTCGTTTTCTTTTTTTTTTTAATCTTCACTTACCCAAGAAAGGCAATCTCAAACAATGCCAAAATCACAGGACTATAAGTCTGATCAGCCACCCCAGCAAAGTCATGCTTCGCATCATCCTCGACGACTGAAATCCAAGACTGAGGAACTGCTATCAGAAGAACAAGCAGGTTTTAGAAGAGGGCGGAGCACTGTGGAACAAATTTTCCACTGCCGAGTCCTGCTTGAAAAGCATCTACAACACCAAAAGGCCTCTTCCACAACTTCATGACTTTAAGAAGGCATTCGACGGTTTTGGCACAACGGCCTTATGGCAGGTTCTCAGAGACTTCAACATTGATTAGAGGCTCGTCAAGTCATCCAGGCCCTCTGAGAACACTCCAGCAGCACAGTACTTCTCAATAGCCAGCAGGGCCAGTTCTTCCCGACCACAGTTGGAGTCCGAGAAGGGTGCCTACTATCTCCAGTTCTTTTCAACATCTTTCTGGAGAGAATCATGCAAGAGAGTGAGACCCTCGAAGAACACACACATCTTCCCATCAGCATTGGTGCAGGCGGTCTGCAACCTTTGTTTCACAGACGATATCGACCTCATGGGGGGCAGCAACACCGAATTCCAGGATCTTACAAACAGACTTGTCACAAGAGCAAGTGCCTACGGCATGGAGGTCAGCACAGAGAAGTCAAAGGTCATGGTCAACAGCACGACTAACAGCAGTGGCAACATAACCATGATGGTGAGTGAGCCCCTGGAAGAAGTGACCAGCTTCAGGTACTTGGGAGCAACCTGTCCAAAGATGGCACCTGCACAGCAGAAATCCGAATCAGGATCAACTCCGCATCAGCAGCGATGGCAGACTGAACAGAGTGTGGAAGAGCAACATCGAATTCCACACAAAACTCCGCCTCTACAAGTCACTAGTGGTCTCCATCCTCTTATAATGGTTGCGAGACATGGACACGATGGCTGAAACAGAAAGAAGAATCCAGGCGTTTGAGACCAGGTGACTGAGGAAACTACTCCGCATCTCCTACAAAGAACACAAGACCCATGATTATGTGAGGAACTGGTCACTAACTAGTTGGGCCCCGCAAACACTTCTGGCAACCGTTCAAACGACAGAAGATGGTTATGGTTTGGCCACGTCATTCTTCACAACACTTTCTCCTAAACCATCCTTCAAGGAGAGCCTGGACAGAAATGGAAATCCTGCAGTGGATCCTCCAGACACAACGTTTGGTGATGTCACTGAACTGTTCAACAGACACTTCATGCCAAAGTGTAATTCATGAGCGAGCTATTTTTCACAGACAGAAGAGGGTGAGGGTGAAACATTTGAGTTAATTCCTACACATTTAGAACAAAAAGCATGGTGCACATATAATTAAATTTTTTAGAATAATGTCCAAAACATGCGAAGACCGCACACTGCAAAAAAAAAAGTTACAGCGCACAATACACATATGGAGATTCTCACCAACATCAGTTGTCTGAAACTGTTCCAGTTTCATAGATAAGATAAGATAAGATAATGTTGCTTATAGCCAGCCGACCGCAGAGGGCCACATCAGGGCTGTCACCACGTTTAAAATCAACTCACCAGTCATTTATTAAAAAAAAAAAAAAAAAAACAAACAAAAAAAAAAAAACTTTCACACATCTCGTTAAATGACATCGTCTACAAACGAACCAGAAACTTTGTTAAAATCCTTCTTCCGTAAAATCTCAAATCAGATGAAAAATGTTAATTTTCTCAAAAAACCCAAGGATCACGTCAGGCGGGACTCCTGAACAGGATCTTCATGGACTCCGCTGTAAAATGTTTGTGTCTCACATCGTGCAAGTCCAACACTCTAAAAGAACATGTTTCATTGTGAGTGGCGCATGACATGGAATGCACCACGGAGCTTCTCACTCTTTAAAAGGTAAGAATGGGTTAAAATACGAATGGCGGGTGGCAGCCGGCACAGAACCATTTCCCTTTACGACCACCCGACGTAGATGGGAGGAAGTCTTTAAGGTTTGGACGGATCTGAAAGAGTTGTTATTCGTCTGTGTGTTCCAATCCTCCTGCAGAGGTCTCTCACATAATCGTTAATTTTGGGTTTCACATCTGAGCAGGGGATATAAGTGTTGGACAGTTTCTCTCTTGTGGCGTTCTTGGCTAAACGATCAACCATTTCGTTCCCGCCGATGCCAACATGGCCAGGAACCCAAGCAAGAGTAATGTTGTAACCGTCGCCTTCAACTTGCTAAAAAGTTCAAAAAAAGTAAAAGTTCTGGATGCTGAAGGTTGCGGCCAGCTATGGCCTCCAAAGCTGACAGCGAATCCGACAGAACCAGAAAGTCCCTCCTCGAAGAATGGGAGATTATCTTCAAAGCCAGTACTAGAGCAGTAAGTTCGCAGAATAGACAGAAGCATCTGAATGTATATGTTCCAAACAATATCTGAGAAGGAGCCCCAGGGCAGTAGGCTGCAAGGCCACTCCATCCTCAGACTTGGAACCGTCAGTGAAAACTTTTTGATAGGATGGGAATTTGGAACAGAGCTCGGCATACAAAGCCTTGTATGCCAGAGAGCTGGTAGACTCCTTACGGAAAGCTGCGAGATCAAAAACGAATCTCTGGTGTGAAAAAGGTCCATGGAGGTTGATCGGAAACTTGAAAATCGGAAACTACTCCCAGGTCTATACCTGCATTCCGCACGTGAGGCTGCATACGAGCCCAAACGGCGGAATACATTTCGGGTTTGTTTCAAACTTACTTTGGAACGGAGGGTCAAAAACACAGTCATAGGCAGGATTCTGCGGTTCTGAGAACAGTCGGATGTAATAATTCAAAGACAGTTTCAGCCTGCGGTTGGACAGTGAAGGTTCACCTGCCTCTGCGTACAGGCTGTACACAGGGGTGGTGCGGGAACGCTCCAAGACAGAGACGAAGCCCTTGATGGTGGATAGGGTCCAAGAGTTTGAGGTAAGATGATCTTGCGGAGCCGTACACAGCACAACCGTAGTCCAGTTTGGAACGGACCAGGGCTCTGTAGAGGTGCAACAAAGTTTTCTTATCAGCGCCCCAGTCGGTGTGTGCTACGACCCGCATGAATATTCAGTGCCTTTTGGCAAGCAGTTTTGAGGTTTTTAATATGGCTGAGAAAGTTAAGTTTTTGGTCAAAAATGACTCCCAGGAAATTTGGCCTCTTTAACAGCTGGAATGGGAGATTTCCCTACTTGAAGTTCCGGATCTGGAAAAAACTGACGGAAATTATGGAAGTGAATACACTGGGTTTTTGTAGCAGAAAAGGTGAAACCGTTTTCATCGCCACCGATGGATTTTATCTACGCAAAGCTGGAGCCTGCGCTGGACACTCGGGTACAGGCTTCCGTTGCGTAGACAGCAAAATCATCCACAAACAATGAGCAGTCTGAACCCTGCTGAAACTGATTGAACAATGTTGTTGATCTTAATACTAAAGAGGGCAGGAGATAGTATGCTCCCCTGTGGAACACCCAACTCCTGCTCGTGGACATCAGAGAGAGTGGTGCCAACCCGGACTGAAACTGTCGTTCTGCAAAAATTTTGATAAAAAGCGGAGATGACCTCGAAAACCCAGATCGTGGAGATCATGAAGTATCCCCGACTTCCAGGTGGTATCGTAGGCCTTCTCCAAGTCAAGAAAATTGCCACTGCATGCTGTCTGTTTAAAAAAGCGTTCCTAAGTGTAGATTCCAGACGAATCAAATGGTCAACTGTACTACGATGTTTGCGGAAACCACACTGTTCTTTCGCAAAAGGCCATCGGTTTCGAGTTTCCACATGAGCCTAGCACTGACCATTTTTTCCATCAATTTACAGACACAGTGGTCAAAGCTATGGGACGGTAGTTAGATGGATTAGACAGATCTTTTCCAGGTTTGGGGATGGGAATAATGAGGGCTGTCCGCCAAGAGGGTGGAAAGCAACCTGTAGTCCACACGTGTTGTATACCTGTAACGGATGTTCAGACCTTCTTGCGGAAGATGTTTCAATAGTTGATAATGTATGTCATCTATACCTGGAGAGGAATCGCTGCAAGAGAGTAAGGCAGATTTCAGCTCGTTTAATGTGAAAGGAAGATTGTAGTCTTCCATGTTGTCGGATGAAAAGTTGCAGGGCGATTTTTCTTTTAGGGCTTTGTTTTTGACATAAGTGATGATTTATTAGAAGAGGAGGAATTCTTTTCAATGGTTGAAGCAAGCAGTTAGCAACTGCTTTCTTCTCTGTTATTAAAGAATCCGAAAACTTGAGATGGTTCACAGTGGGACAGGTGTTCTTCCCTTTGATTTTCTTAATGATGTTCCACACTTTTTCTTAGAAGTTTTTGATGTCAGCCTGGAGCAGAGCTTCTCAGGACCGACGTTTACTGATTTTAAAGTGTGTCTCGATTTGGCACGGAGTTTTTGATGGGCTCGAGCGTTGGGACCCGAAGGTCGTTGGTATACCTGACGCTGAGCCCGTTTTCTAACTTTGGAAATTGTTGGCATTCTAAATCGAACCAGGGTGTTTTTGGCATTGAAGTTTATTGGAAGACACTGGAATACAGGTCTTAGCACATTTAATCATAGTGTTAGTCAGTGATTCAGCTGGGTCAGGACTCTGAAAAAAATCAGTGTCCTGGAACTCCTTAGAAACAGTGGCTGCAAATAGATCCCAGTTTGCTTTCTTATAATTTAAATGCTGAGAGACAGAGACGTGTTCTGTTATTACAGGTTGTAGAAGGACAGGGAAATGGTCACTCCGTGCAGATCGTCATGGACAGACCACTCATAGTCCAGGACCAGCGAGGGATCACAAACCGACAAATCTAAACACGAAAGTGAACCTGTGGAAGAATGGAGGTAAGTTGCAGATCCGTCGTTCAGACAACACAAATCCAAATCCGAAAGGACATCCTCAATCAGCAGACCTCTGGATGACGAACGGTACTACCCAAGAGGGTTGTGACGTTAAAGTCACCCAACAGCAAAAGAGGTCGAGGGAGTTCCTCTATCAGACTGACAAGGTCCTGACGACAAACCGGGACAGAAGGTGAGAGATAAAGAGAACAGATTGTCACAGTCTTGTGGAGAGTGGACTCTCGCAGCTACAGCCTGAGGGAGGTAGACAGAGTGACAGGACTATACAACAAAGTTTTGTGTAGGAGAAGGGCAACACCGCCCGACAGTCCAACGTGGATGGTTGTGCAGGTTTCGAAAGAATATTAAAGCCAGAAAGAGTAAAGGTCTTCTGGCTTTGAAGTTGAGTTTCTTGAAGAGCCACGACAGAAGGTTTTAGAGACTGACACAGAAGCTGCAGCTCCTCGAAGTTGGAATTTAGACCACGGATATTCCAATGGAATATTGTATTATCCATGGTGCAGAGGGCGAAAAGGAGAGAGATCAGGTCATCTCCTCCTCAACATCTGCTGCTAAAGCTGTAAATTTGTTGCTTAATTTCACTGGACTATCTGCAGACCTGCTGGCGGACTTGCCAACAGGTGAAGTAGGTCTGGGTTTGGGAGACGGTGGAGGTTTCTTCCTCAACTCCACCATCTCCACACTAGGTTGAACTCCCTTGCCCGCACGGGCACTGGACAGAGGAGTTCGAGGTAGGGGTGCTGGTTTTTTAATCTGCCCAGCAGCAGATGTTGTAGACTGCTGGGCAGTCTGAGGGGTGGCGGATTTTTTGCCTCCACCAGGGGCAGTCACTTTGGTTTGGAAGGTGGTGGACTTGCTACCACCAGAACTGACAGATCTTACTTGCAATGTCTTCGAAAACATGAATTCGTCAGTCTGGCAGCAGACTGACCGAGTAGGAACTATGGGAGCTTTCTTGACAGCCGAAGCATAGGAAGAAGCTGTCGGCGTCTGACTGCCCACAACCTGTTTCCGGGCTTCAAAAAACAGACCTGCCTACCTCATGTTGTGCTCATCAGTAATAACCACAGAGATTTTCAGTAATTTTGCATTTCCTTCAGTAATTCCACGGACGCGTAATACACGGCGTTTTTGAACAAATAATGTGTACAAAACTCCAACTACATTTTTAACATTGAACAAATAATGTGTACAAAACTCCAACTACATTTTTAACATTTTAACAAAAAATATAAACAGTAAAAAAGGAACAAAAACAACAAAGCAGAATTAAAATACCTTGGGATGATGGCAGATGACGGACTCAGGACAGGAGTTTCAGGTCAATTCAAAGGTGATATACTTGACAGTTTGTAACTTACACAGCAGTCACCACAGATGACACCACTGATGAAGAACCTAATGTACAACCCCCCCCCCCCCCCCCCAAAAAAAAAAAAAAAAAAAAAAAATATGTGTGTGTGTGTGTGTGTCCCTGAGCTGTGCTGACAAGATAGTGGCGAAAATGAAAAGGACCTTTTCATTTTCGCCACTATCTTGTCAGCACAGCTCAGGGACAAGTTGTTTTCGCAGATCAGCTCACACAACAGTCTTTCTGCGTTGGTGATCTTCCGTGTGTGGGTCTGACGGCTGCTCTCGCTGGATTTCGTAAACAACGATGTGATCTTCTGACTGGAGGCACTCGCAGCTGTCTCTTTGTGCATTTTCCCCGAGATATGGCGCTTGCAGTCATTTGCTCCCCCATGTCCGATGGAGAAGTCTGAATTGCACACCGAGCAGAAATGAGTATACAAATCCAGGTCCATGACAAGGCCAAGTCCGCGTGTATTTACTTCGGAACACTTGCTTCTTCGCCTTCTTCCGTTGTGGCACAGTGGTTTTCGAACCCTCGTCATCGGTTTCATGCAAACGTTTAGAAGATTTCTCCGCCATTTTCACAATCGCCGGCAAAAAATCGGTTGAAACTTTGTCTTACAATGGCTGAACAAAAAGCTTCGAATGGCGCGCACAGATGTGATGGCGTGTCGTGTTGGCCCACAGCACCACATTGACCAATCGCAAGTTCCGAACTATCTGTGGTTTCGGCTTGAGTCAAGGGAAGTTACTCTGCGGTCTCGGAAAGGTCTAGCAGTCGACAATTTTTCGAGTCTGAAATTTGCGTAGTTTTTCAATTTTCTTTTCCGTAATTTCGCACGGAAAATCGTACCTCCGTAATGGGGGGTTAATTTCCGTAAAATTACGGACGATTACGGAAGGGTAGGCAGGTCTGAAAAAATGAGATCTTCTTTTCCGTTTTAACTCGTTGTATAGCAGATTCTTGAATCCAAAGGGGACAGTTTCGGGAAGAGGAGGGATGGTCGCCACCGCAGTTAGCACAATGTGCCGGATCATGACACGGCCCATCATGAGTTGCCTTGCAGCAAATACCACACACCTCCCGCCCAGAACAGCGGTCCCTGACATGGCCAAACCTCTGGCACCTGAAGCACCTCAATGGGGACGGCACATAGAGCTGAACATGAACATTTAGGTAACCAACCTTGATGACCGGAGGCAGCACAGGGTTGCAGAAGGTCAGAAAGAGGGTGTTGGTGGCCACTCTCTCTGAACCCTTCTTTACCGTCACCCTGCGCACCTCCGTCACACCCTGGGACGCCAGCTCCGTTTTTATTTCCGCCTCTGAAACACCCGCCAGATCTCTGCATCTAATCACACCTTTGGATGAATTTAATTGCTTATGGGGAGTCACCCTGATCTCCCTATCCACAAGCTTTTTTGCCTTCTGCAGCTGTTCGGATTGCTTCTGTGATCGACATTGAAGAAGAAACGAACCATTCCTCAACCGTTTTATGGACCTAGGTTCACCTGCTATACCATGAAAGCCCTTTTGGACAGCAAAAGGGCTCAGAGCTGAAAGGGGTCTTTCCTGCTCTGTCCCTTCCACCACGAGCCAGGAAGCCCAGAAACCTGTCCTCTGTCTTACCTCACTGTCAGAATCACTGTCTGTTTCTAATTCCCCTGAAATAGGGGATACTGCCTTCCTCTTCCTTTTGGGGGGGGTAGTTTTTTAATGAAGTCATATTTAGTTTATTGTGATTCATCTCTCCCTGACCCACCCACCTTGGAGTCCAACTAAGGGGCCAGGGCCAAGAAACCAATGTCTTGACCCCTTCCAGGCTTCGGGAGAGACATACGACAAGCAGAAGCAACCAACCCTATCCCCCCTGATCATGCTCAACTCCCGGGAACAGAGAGCTGAGCACTGCAGGGGTTTACTTGGCCAGCTGGGGAACTGCCCGTCTTGACCCAACCCCAAGAAGGGGAGCCGATTAGTACACCCGGGCCAAAGTGTACTCCCTGTCTAGGAGAGGTCCGAGCCAAAGTGATGTGTTGAGAGCGCTGGCCCTCTCAATCACCAGGATCTCATTCCCCTCCGACACAGGTCGCACCGCACGGCAAACGCGGCGGATCTTAAGGAGACCACAGAGAGAAAAGGAGTGTGGAAAAGAAGACTTGAAGGGGAGACGAAGATAGAAAAGGGCCAAATAAGGGAGGCAGAAAACAAGAAAAGGAGAAAGGCGGGTTACTGTTAGTCAGGATCCTCACCCTTAGCCTATCTGACATGGGAAGCCCTACCAGGGGCATCAACTCCTTACCACGTTACGCTTAGGCCAAACAGCATCTGCACCTCTCAGGCCTAGAAGCAGTGTGAAAAAAACAGCCTATCTCCAAGTATTGATGCCCCCGCCAGCAAAGCCTAAGGGATCACTGGACCACGCAAACCCTCCGACCACGACAAGGTCGCAACCCCCCGGAGGGTTCCAGTTTCATCTGCTTTCATGGAGCATCAAGTTGCTTAGAGCTCAGCCCACCACAAGGGCCCTATCAGGGCTGTCACCATATCAAGTTGCTTAGAGCTCAGCCCACCACAAGGGCCCTATCAGGGCTGTCACCACATCAAGTTGCTTAGAGCTCAGCCCACCACAAGGGCCCTATCAGGGCTGTCACCATATCAAGTTGCTTAGAGCTCAGCCCACCATAAGGGCCCTATCAGGGCTGTCACCACATCAAGTTGCTTAGAGCTCAGCCCACCACAAGGGCCCTATCAGGGCTGTCACCACATCACAGCTCTACAAAGTTGTTCAAACACACACCATCACTCATTTGTCTACATCATGCTAAAGTGCTTAAACATCTTCCATAAATTCTGATATGGAAAATATTCACCTCTTCCAGGAAACTAAACATCTAATCAGATGGGCCATCTCCCAACAGTGTTTTCATGGAGTCTGGAAAATTGTCAAAGAGTTTTCGTCTCTAAAACAATGTGAAACTGGATCCATTGTAACTTCTACACCTCTGAAATCATGCTAATTCATGCAAATACCAAACAGTATACACACAAACAAAGGGACCAAGCTATTTACCAGCAGGTGATACAGGTCTAACAATGGCTGCCACACCTGATGTCCTGATGGAACCTTCCTTTGGCTGCCCCAGCAATGTGGCCGGATCTTCCTCACCTGCAACAATTCAGCACACGCTGGAAGGACTTTGCCACTGAATCATCATGCAGTGAGTAACGCTGTGTACACATGTTCTCCCATACATGTAACTATCAGTCAGTTAGATTTCTGTGTACTGTTTTCACAAAACTGTTCAACACTCACCGGTGTGGTTTCCTTAGTTAATTTGCCGCTGTGAATAAAACATTGACATGTATACACCTTCCTCTCCCTGCTCCCCTCTCCCTTCTTCTCTAC
>CM031627.1:48011547-48041547 GCA_018398815.1 Conus ventricosus
ACCCCACCCCATAAAACAACCTTTTCTAAGTAACCAGGAAAAGTGTGCAACAACTGTTTCATTCGACTTCTCAAAATTCTAAATCCTTCAAACAAATCAACACAAACGTACAGTGATTCAACAACGATCAGCTTGAACTAGTTGAAGCCAAGTCGGTCACTCACTGGACGACACACTGTGCTAACTGCAGATCATTCGTGGACAACAAAATACTCACCAGTCTGTGTTGCCAACACGATTTGTGTTGGGCCTCCACTTATACTCGTTCGTCGTCCGCTCTTCTGTTCGGTGCTGGCGATTCAAACTGTAAAGTTTGACTCGTACGTACCGATTGTGTCGGTTCGCCATGTTCTACTTGCCCCAAATCAACGTCACAGGTTTTCCGGTAAACTTCGGCATGTTGTCGGCAATTTCCGTCAACGCAGATAAACGTGAATGTTCAACGAGTAATTCCGCTCGTCGGTGGGCCGGATAGGCAAGCGTGTCTGTCATAGTGATTTACCAGACATAACGTACAGTATCCTAAAAATCACTATATAGGGGGTGAGTTACACTTTAATCTTTCTGCGGCTAGGTGGTAATCGTTGTGAAGATCGTGTAGTTTATAAGGATATTCTAAGTCTACTTCTAAGATTACCCTATTGGATTATCAGGTGGAAGCTGTGACAACATACTTAACACAGTATTAACATTTGAGGTCCTTTATCATTGTAAAGTTTCTCAGTGGAAGCGGTTGACTCAGGGCCCCAATCCATACAGATTGTTGGCGTCTAAGTACATTAGATAGTTGGGCGGTTTAGTAGGATCATAATCATCTAAATATTTGTTGTTAGCTTTGCAGTAAGGATGGGAGGCCATGCTAATACCCCCCCTTAGGCCGTCTTCAATCATCTGAAGTGTAGGTAGATTAGATATTAAGTCAATCTGGATGTTTTGTAGACTTTAAGAATGCATCCCAAGAAAGGCCGGGCGCAGAGATGTAATGTGATGAGTCTAGACAGTAATGTTTCATGCATGTAGATCTGTAATTCTGAAAGACGTCTGCCAATAAACACACGTCAGCCAATAAATACTGATCATGATAGTCGCCCATCGTTTCACAGTGTAATTCTGTCCAGGCTTTCTGAGCGTATTCATATTCAGCATCAGTTATGTCTTTGCCTCTAAGACTAGAAAAGAAAGCGCCTTTAGGAGGAAGCGAGTCTTCATCAAACCTTTCCCACGAGCTCATGTATTCATAAGGATAGACGCCTTTACGCACCAAAGATGGTCAAAGTATTGTTTAGTGATTGGAAAGTCTTGTAGCAATCCTGCTATTTTATCTAAACTAGCCATCAGATGTTGGGCAGAGTCATAAAAGGATAAAGAGTCAAGAGTAAAAGTCATGTACTTTTCTGAAGATTGTGCAATGCGGGTAACCCTCTTATATTCAGAAGTCACTGCTTACATGATGAAATGAGAATCGTAGCCTCTTAGGTTATGAAAGAAGATAGGCATTTTTCCATGTCTTAGGGTCAACCTTAAGTTGAAGATTACAATTGTTGTGTGCTGCTCCTCTGAATTTGCCAGTAATGTGATCGTGGTCTCTTACTGTGTCACCTAATAATTCTCTGTTACATATCCAACAGTGTGTAGATGAGTCATAGCGCTCTTGGTCTTCAGGAGTCATAACAATGCCTGAAAGATTTAGTTGGTTGGATAACTGATTGCGAAGTTGTTTTCATCTTCTCTAAAAAAACTACTAGCTGCGTTGGGCCTCTGTAACTCTCTGGGCGTGTGTGTGTCCCATCTGACCTAACAACAATAAACGCATAAGAACAGATCTGATGGTGGGTTAATAAGGTTGTTTTTTGTTCTTGTTGTTGTGGGCCGTAGTACTGCGGTAAGAGCGATTCAAAGTCAGCAAAAAACCACATATGGACTCATTTGCATTTTGTGTATATTTTTAAAACTAACTTTAGACCCTGGTTTAGGTGTGAGGACTTTGGTTTCACAGTCTACAAAACTTTTACAATGAGTTCTATGACTGGCAGCTGCTTCTATAGTTGGGATTCTAACCAGACACCTTCTACAAAGCCCTTGTTTAGCATGATCCTTTGATGTAAACCCCCTAAGTCTGCTTATTGTTCTGATTAATACATAATGCCTCTTTGTACTATCTGCAAAGAGTATCAAGTCTACATGCTTGTCAAGTGGTTCGCCTAAAGTAGGAGAGTTGGGAGAAACCCTTAGAGGCACTAGATTGGCTTCTACAGACCAATCGTATACGTGTACAGTGATTGGTTTGTTTTGCTCTTCAAACTGAGATATACTTTCTATACTTACTGGAAAGGCTATGTTATCAAAGTTCAGTTTTGCTTATATGCTTCATAATTAGATACTCTTTCTGCGTTCTTTATAACGGGTGTAAATGCGCTAAAACACACCACATAAAACACATGTTGTCAGGATTTTTTATGTTTAAGACTGCTCGTTTTAAAAGTAACTCTTTGGGAGAGGAAGGTGAGAATTGCCAACTATAGGATAGAACTTTGTTTGTCTTAATTGATTTCAAGGACTGTCCCTTCAGACCAGCCAGAACCCCTTAACTTTGCCTCCTCACTTGCATGGTTAAACTGTGTAAGCATGTAATCGGCCCAGTTAGAATTAAAGTCGTGATAGCTGATTACTTCTTTCTGGGCCCTTGTTGAAACCCAGACTGCATGTTAGTATCATCAGGCGTTATATAATCAATCAGAACGGCCATCAGCACTTTTACTGGCGTTTCGCGTTGAATAGACTCTGGGATTTTAGAGATAGCATATGCTACGCTTTCATGAACGTTCGATGGTTAATGATGCCCATGTCTACTTCGCTAAACATATTGATTAATTGTTTGTCACTACCTTTCGCCAGTGCGCTGGCCGGCAGTTTTTCAAACTCAGACGTGTTTGTGAGGCTCATTTTTTAACTCAAAATATTTACGTAAATCAAAAAAATAAATGTATAAAAAAGTAATAAAACCCGCTTTTTATTATTCACCCAAGCGTTGCAACACTTCAAGACATGTTAACCTTACAATAACGTCTGCCAACATTTTAGCTTTTCTGAATCACTACAGTCAATGTTCATCACTTGATTGCTTCGTCAAATAGTTCACTATGATCTTTTATTATAATTGTTTACATCATTCTCAAAACTAGATTCACTAAAATTAATGTTGAACGCTTTCATTGTCTCGTTAAATAGTTCATTACACTTCTTTAAATCAGATTCCCTGAGTTCGGCAGTCATTTTTAAATCTAAAATAAATAAAAAAATAATTATAATTCAACTGTTATTTATAGTCTTTTCTAATCGTAAAACCTAATCTTAATTAAAGCGAATAGTTACTCCTTCAGGCTGGTAGAAAAAGTCAGATTAACATCTTGAGAGCCATATAATCAACTAATATGGCAAACAATTTTATGGCCTGTGGGGGCCCACAATCTTTATTCATATGCTGCTCATGCTTGTTTGTATATTATGTGAATAAAAAGATCATAATTGATGTTTCAAACCTGCTCCTTAACCTCTCTTGGCCTTCCAATCAAGTTGAGTAATTAGTAAGCTTTTTAACTTCTCTGCTTCTTTAACAGAAAAAATTATAAATTAAAATAATTAAATAATTCGCAGCATCTCTTCACGGCCGCGCCAAACCATCACAACCAAGATTTGTTCATTAAACGTTTGCTGTTGACCCCGCTGGCGCGAAACGGCAGCCCCCGCACGTACCAACGCGCGATTTTTCCCTCAGCGAACCGCTTTGGTTTGGACGCTTGAGGGGTCAACATTTAAAGTTATATTTTATTGTACAGGGTTTTTTTTAAGACTAAAATTTCTGACAGACAATAGCGCAGTGAGTACTTGGGTGTGACAAAAGCTGATTTTGCTCTTCTCTGTGGTACCAAATTAATTTTCGTTTTTAAAAACTTTCTGACGAATTTTGCGACCGGAAAAACCGGGGCTTTTCCCGGGGCGCGCGCGGTGCGTCGTTGGCCTCCTGAGGGCTGGCTGGCCTGAGATGTTTGGGGCCGAATTTGGCCGGCCAGGCGTTGGAAAAAAATCTTTGTGAATAAAAAGTTAGTTAGCTTGTAAAGGGGCCTTTTTTCACCGTTGTATTTTTAAACCATTTTTTCATTTTTTTAACTTTTTTAAATTTTATTTGGGTTGCATGTGAAAAACGTGGGCCTAATTAAAGGGAAAGTAGAGGATAAATAATTATACAAGCAAAAATATACTTTAACGTAAGGGTAGTGGCTAACAATAAAGTGAATTTTATTTTAATTAAAAAAATTTATTATTTCCAATCATAACTATTTCTTCGGCAAAATTAAATTAAAGTGTGTTGTTGGTAGAACCTTGGGTGTTTATGTGTGTTGTGGGTGTGTGGTGTGGGGTGTGTGTGGGGTTGTTGTGTGGTGTGTGTGGGGTGTGTTGGTGTGTTGGCGCGCGTGAGGCGTGCATGGTGTTTGCGTGCGTGTGTGGTGGTGTGAGAGAGGGAGAGGAGGGGGGGGGGGGGGATGGCCAAAAGGGTTTTTGGAACAAAACGGTCTTCTTATGAACATTTTGCGTTTAAAGGTCTTGTGTGACTGTGTGGGAAAATTCAAAGAAAATTTTTTTCCCGGCGATTTTGAGATCACCTTTTCAGAGGAGAGAGAGACGGTATGAAAAATTATATACGAAGATTTGTTAAATGAAAAGATACATAATCTATCCCCAAAAATTGACCAAAAAAATTGTGTACATAATTCCTATAAAACGAAAGGCAAAAAAATGTTATTTTCAAGTTAAAATTTTTCATGTAAAGTTGAATTGAGTTTTTTGGGTGTTTAATGCTAGAAATATTGCCCTTTGTTTCCAGTTTATGCATTTATTGAAAAAATTTTGGGGTTTTAAAATTATTCATAAAGTGGGGTAATACTGAACATCAACTTTTTTTTTTGTTTTAGATTTTTTTTTAAAAAGGGGCAAAGGGTTCTTTGTTAAAAGTGGGGGGGGGGTGGGGGGGGGTTTTTTTTTGGGGGGTGGGGGCTTTGAGGGGGAAAGGGGGGGCCCAAACCAAAACCCCCTGCCCCCCGGTAACAATTCTGAAACACAACCCGGGTTTTTTAGGGTGGGGCACACCAGAGCATGTCCCAACAGACATTTTGTGTTGTGTTAAAAGGGTTTAGTGAAAGTTATGTGAGAGAAGGGATATTGAACCAACGTTTTCCCTACAGGGTCGTGAGTACACTGTGTGTTTTGTGTGCGGGTGCGTGCGGGTGCGTGCGTGGTGGTGCGTGGGGTGTGTGCGTTTGTGTGGTGTGTGTGTGTGTGTGTGTGTGTGGTGTTGTGTGGTGTGTGTGTGTGAGTCAGTGTGTTTGTGGTGTGTGTGTGGTGTGTGTGTGTTGTGTGGTGTGTGATTTTTTTTGTTCTTTTAAATATGCATGCAGTCGTTTCAATCAGCTTCTTCCTTCTCTCTCTCTCTCTCTCTCTTTCTCTCTCTCTCTCCCCTCTCTCTCTCTTTCTCTTCTCTTTTTCCCCTCCCCCCCTTCTCTCTCTGTCTCTCTCCCTCCCCCTCCCCCCCTCCCGACCCACCTCAGTTCGTTGCCGTGTGGTGTATATGTTGTGTGGGTGTGTGTGTGTGTGTGTGTGGGGGTTGTGGTGTGTGTGTGTGTTTGTGTGGTTTTCGTTTTTTTCTGTAAAAGCATGCATGCAGTCGTTTCGTTCAGTTTTCTCTCTTCTCTCTCCTCCTCCCCCTCTCTCTTCCTCTTTTCCTCTTCCTCTCTCTCTCTTCCTTCTTTCTCCCCCCCCCCTTCTCTCTGCCCTCTCCCTCCCTCCCTCCTTCCCCGACCCACCCAGTTTCGTATGCCGTGTGCCGTGTATAGTTTGTGGTGTGTGTGTGTGTGTGTGTGTGTGTGTGTGTGGTGTGTGTGTGTGAAATCTTTTGTTTGGGTCATGCTGCACGTCAGTTTCATTTCTTTTTCTCTTCTCTCCTCTTCTCTCCCCTCTTCTCTCTCTCTCTCTTTCTCTCTCTCTTTCTCTTCTCCTCTTCTCTTCTCTCTCTTTTCTCTTCGACTGACCCGTGTGCCGTGTATTGAAATTTTTTTGGGGTGTTGTGTGTGTGGGGTTTTGTGTGTTTTGTGTGTGTGGGTGTGTGGTGTGTGGGTGAGGGGAGAGAGGGGGAGGAGAGAGTGTGGTGTGTGTGTGGGGAAGGAGAGAGAGAGAGAGAGAGTGTGTGTGTGTGTGGTGGTGGGGGGAGGGGAGAGGGGAGAGAGGAGGGGGGGAAAAGAGGGAGAGAGAGGGAGAGAGAGAGAGAGAAGAGGAGAAGAGGAAAAGAAGATTGTTCAGTTATGAGTGCAGCCATTTTTTTTGAAAATTTTCTCTTATCATCTTTTTTTTTGTTTTTTTTGATAATGTAAAAAGTTTTGTGATGGTTTCTTAATTTTATGTATTATAATCAGTCCCCCTCCCCCCCCCCTCTCCCCTCTCCCCTCTCTTTCTGCAGCTTTTTTTTTTTGGGTTAAAATTCCGTCTGTCGTTTCTTATTTTTTTTTCAATCTTCTCCCCCCCCCCAATCTCCCCCCCTTCTCTCTTCCCCTCTCCTCTCCTCTCTCTCTCTCTCCCTTCTCTCTCTTCTCCCCCTCCTCTCTCTCTCTTCCCCCTTCTCTTTTTTTCATGCGGCGGGGGGGTGTACCGTTGTTTCCTTTTTTCCCATTGATTTATAAGGGGAAAATTTTTTCCGTGCAGTGTTTTGGGTTTTGTTTGCTCAACCATTCCTTCTCACTTCTTTCTCGTTCTCTTCTCCCTCTCTCTCTCTCTCTCTCTCTCTCTCTTTCTTCTCCTCTCCTCTCTTTCTTTTCCCCCAGACACACCGCACACACACACACACCCACACACACACACACACACCACAACAAACCCCCACACATAACCACCAAAACCACACACACACAACACCACACTCGATTTTGGGGTTTGCAGCGTTTTTTGTCAAGGGCGGTCTTGTTTTTTTTTTTTTGTTTTTTTAATTTTTTCAGGCTTTTAAAAGTTCAACCCCCTAAACCCCCCAAACTTAAGTAAATCAAGGGGAGCGGAAATTTTTTGCTTTTATGTAATTTGTGAGGGGCGGCGATGTGGTGCGGGCCCCGTTGGGGTGTGGGGTGGGTGTGTGTGGAAGTGCGCGCGCGCCGGGCCGCTACGTGCGTGCTTCGTGTTTGAAGAAATTCTGTATGTGTAATAACCTTCGCAAAAGCGCTCACAGGTGTTGTGGAAAAAAGCAACCCCGCTGTTCGGTGTCCCACTCGCCTCCTGTGTGGGCCGTTGTGAAAAACATTGGTCAGTTTTTTGGCGCGATACGACCCAAAGCAGTGTGTGTTCGCTTTCTCCACGTTTTCGACCAACCCCCTTGGGGGCCCTTTTTCCGCACTTTTGGGTTTCGATACCGCCGCTACCCTAACAGAAAACAGGCCGGCTTTTTTGGCTGGGGCGAAAAACTTTGTTATTTGTTTTCCGCCCCACGTTTTTGAAGAATTTGACTCAACGACTTAATGCAGCATCAAACTGCCGTGCTCTTGCCTCTCTCTCCTTTCCCCGCTTTTATCCCCCCCTCCTCTCTCTCCCTCACATTTGCGAACTGAAAAACGTTTGGGGGGAATTGGGAAAAAAAATAATTTTCCTCCCGGGGTTCTCAAAGAATATTGGGCGAAACGTGGCGTTGCTCTTCACTAGACGTGTTTGAGAACACAAACCTTGCTAATTTTTTTAATGAAGTTTTTTTGAAAAATTGGTTATCTGTCCTTGTTGCCCTTTTCTTCTTTGTAAGATCGCGTAGGGACTACCCATATCTAAGATTTAAAAAGCTCAATTTTTTTTTTAAAATTTTAATTAAAATGCGCGTCAAAAAAGGGTTTTTGGGTTTTCATAATGAAAATGATCCACTGGGGTAGACATCGCATTAAAAAATGTTTTTTCGATTTCTTTAGGTTAAAATGAGGTTAGGCTGTGCAGGAGATTTTTGTCCGTCTTCCTGTAAAATATATTTTTCGCGAGTGAGTTTGGGACCTAATTCTGTTCTGGTTGAAATTCTGCTTCTGAAAATTTTGCTCCCCGGAAAAGGCGTGACGGAAATTCCCCCTGTACTGCGCAAACCTTAGCAACGAAACTCTGCCCAAGGGGACATGCTTCGGGTTTGCGATCAATATCAGGGGCTCGCCGCCTGTTGGGCCGGGAAGGGGAATCATTGGTGGTGGGGGGGGGGAAAATCAATTTAGACGAGCCGCTGTTCTCGTAGTCGCCATTCAGTCGGGGCGGTTAAGTCAGTAAACCTTTTTTGCCTTTTTTGGGGTTAATTGATTGTGTGTTTTTTTTTTCAATTTTCCTGTCTCCCTGTCGTGAAGTAAAGTCTTTCCCCAACCCCTTTTTGAAGTTAAATTTTTGGCGCCTTAATCATCACATCACCCATAAGTTTTGAAATTTTCGTCTTAATGTTTTCACCCGTAATGTTTTGTTTATTCTTAATTCAATGAACAAATTTTGCGATGTTTAGAGCTAAAATGGCAGTGGCTTTTGAAATTTAGGGTTTTTTTTTTTTAAAACAGCATTACAACCATGCCAGGGCAAAACCTAAACAAGGCCCCCCTATGTAACGAGGGGCCCCCCCGGCCCCCGGTGGCTAAAAGGTAACACTAGCCCCGCCTTACGCTAGCAGGGCCCGGGATGAGCCAGTATTAAAAAAAGAGTTTTTAAGCTTTAGAATTTTTTTCTGTAACTTAATTCCAAAGTCGTTTTCATTTCCCTTTTGGAAGTTCAGTTTTTTGTTCAAACCCTAAACGTTTGAACCCCTTTTTTTTAATAAAGATATTTTATTTTTTTAAATTTATATAATTTTTTTTAAAACCCTTCGGGCAGCATTTCATCAACAGAGAAAAAACGCAATAAAATCAACAAATTTAAAAGGAAAATAAAGTCGAGTATTTTAGTTTGTCTTTGTCACCATCACGTTTTTGTCAGAGTGCAAGGCGTTTATTTCTCCCGTTTTTGTTTTAACAATAAGAGCTTTAAAAGGGTCACCAAGTTTTCGGCCTTTATTTGTTGCTCTTTTTAACTATGTTCTGGCAAACTATATTTCCCCCCCCCCCCCCCCCCCCCCCCCCCCCCCCCCCCCCCCCGGAGTAATAAAAAGCAAAAAATCTCGTCATTTGCCTAGGTAGGATTTAGTTTTGGGGAAAAATTCTAACCTATGGAGTCACCCCCCCTTGTAAGGACTTTTTTCTTTTAGCATATATTCAGAACCTGCCTGTTTTTCAACTGTTTTTTCTTTTGTTTTCCCGGAAACCAAGCTAACAAGAAAGGGCCCTGCATTCAAAGCTTTTAAAATTGTTTTTTTATCGAGTATCATGGGGCTTTGTAGATCAAACTTTAATTCCGTCTTTCAGGACGAAACGCCAAGCTTTCTCTCTTTTTAGAAGTTTGTATTCGCGTTTTCAAAATCGTTTGCTCTTAAATTTCTTTTTCCCTTTTATGGGAGTTTTTGCTGCCGTTTTTGTCTTCAAAATTTTTTTGTTTGTGACCCATATCGTGTACTCAAATCCATAAAACATTTCCTGGCACTCCTATTAGATCAAATCAGTTGTGTTCCTTGGGCTTTTTGCCTTGCGTGATTTAGGAGCTAGACTTTTGGTTTTGGCCTCGAGACTTCTTTTTTTTTAATAAAAAAAATTATAATAAACAAATTGTTTTAACACCAATAAAAACAATCTCAATAAACAAACGTTTTTAATGGGGGGGGAGTCCCTAAGCTACTTACTGCTTAGTTTTTAACGCCTTTTTTTTTTTTTAGCCATCTTTGTCCCCCTTTTATATATTTTCATTAAAATTCTTTAAAAAATTTTTGTCCTTGTGTAAAAAAATCAACTGATTTTTTAAATGCGATCGAAAGTTTTTAAGACGGCATTGTATTTTTGAGTTTAAAAGCCAAAAAGAAAAGGGCGTGAAGGCCCCCTAAAAGGGCCCGCTTTGAAAAAAATTTTTTTTTTTTAACAATGTTCCCTTTGCTGAACGATCAATAATAAACGGGTTTTTTGTTCCTCAAAAATAGTTTTAGTAAGTTCTAAACAGTCGTCGGTTTGTCGTAGGATAACAAAAAAAAATTTTTCTCGTCTGTCCAAATAAATTCCTTTTTTTTAAAATTTTTGTGTTAATGGTTGTGCAGAATTAAAAATGTGTCGTAAGAAAAACCCGTATATTGCTTTTAACAAAACAATACGAAGACGTTTTCCCACCCAAAACCCTTTTTCGTGCTCTTTTGGTTTTTTCCCCTTTCCTCTTTTTTTTTTTTTTTTTTCTTTTTTAATCCCTTTTTTTTTTTTTATTTTTTTCTCACAAACCTAAAAAAGGGTAAAGGGGACCGTTCCGCGTTTCGTGAATTTATTTTTTTTTATAATTTTCTATTTTTCCACTTTTAAAATTGTTTTCCAATGTAGACTAAAACCCCAAAAGTATTTTTATTAAGGTCTTCGCCCCTTCCTGGGAATTTTTTTACACTCCTGCGGGTCCCCTTTCCTACTCAGCAAACAAACCTTTTTTCTTAAAGTGTTGGGGGTAAAAACGCGTTACAAAACCCATCCCGATTCCTTTTTTACACAGAACCTTTTTTCAATTTTTGGTAAAAACGCCTGATTCTCCTGAAAAGGAGTTTTTTTTGTAAATAAAACAAATTCCTTTTAAAGACTTTAGAGCCTGATTTGATGTTGTTTCAGGAGTGTCTGTTTGTTTCTGTTTTCTGTAATGGCGTGAACGTTTTCTAATAAAAAGTTTTTCTTTTATAGGGTTAAAATTGTTTTAGCCCCGTCCCGGGGTTTTTAAAACATCAAAATCAAGGGAAAAATGTCGCTAACCCCAAATGTAGCTAAAGGGTTTGAAAAAAAAACAGAAACCCCTAGATTAAAGTCAGTTCAAAGAAAATTTTCTTTTAGTGCGCCTTGGTAATATGGCTTGGTCTTTAACAGTTCAAATTGAGGGGACAGAATCGTTGCCAAAAAACTTTTGCTCTGCCCCATCTTTTAAAATGTTTTGATCCTCCTTTTTTTGTCTGTGTTGAGACCGTTTGGGCTTTGTTTCCCCGATAAACTTTTCTTCCTTCTTTTTTTTGGGAGCCATAGATCGAAAATTTGGGCAAAAATATCTGCCGCCTAGTAAAAAAAAAACCTTTTTCCCTCCAATTTGATTTCTATGTATTAACGTAGCCCAAAACCCAAAATTTGCAAAACCGTGCTTGGTTTTGTCGATGTAAAATCTATTTTGAATGATGTTTAGCAGTGCCCGGGTTTTTAACATCGTCAGCGCCCAAAATCAGGGGAAATTTGACTGTTAAACTTGTAGGCTGAATTTGATGGGGTATTTACACTAATTCAGTCTGCCTATACCCTTTTAACCCTGGGGTTCCTTCTCTTTTCTGTATGGGTCGAGGTCACAACCGTATGAGTTCATTTTTTTTAAAAAAAAAAAGAAAAAAATAAAAATTTGGATGAAATTATGAACCCCATTTATCCGTTGAAGAAGAAATGTGAAAAGTGGTCCCCCTTGCAAGAAAGGTTGAAGGAGCACAGCAGGCCAAAGGGTAGGGTTGCCAATTACGTTTCTAGATAGATTTAATTTTTATAGTCATAGGGGCGAAACAGCGGAGCACTTAGGGTTTCTGATTTTCAACAGTAAAAATAACTTTTTTAGTAAGAACCCGTAAAGGAAAGAGTGGCGGCTTACTGCAAAACCAACCCAAACCTGTTTTTAAGCAGGGCCACGTTCTTGAGACTTCCTGTTGGCCAAAGGCAAATTAAACTTTATTTACGTTTTAAGGCTGGGCGTTAGTCTTTTTTTTTTGAAAACTTGGGGCAAAGTTGCCAACACTCTGAAAAACAAAAACTACTCTTTAAAAATTAACTCAACCAGGGGAACTAAAAGCAGAAAAATTGAAACGGTTTGTGAGGAAACACATTTAAAAAAAAATTAATGATTCCCTTGCCCATGCGTGACCCCCGGGGTTTTTAAAAGGGTGTTTTACAAAGAAGGGGCATTAAAAATTTAATCTAGCAGAACTTAATAAGCTAGATAGAAAGATAGAAGCAAAAAAAATAATTTGTGAGCGATGTTACAATTTGGGCAAGAGGGAAAAGGGTAGAATCAGAAGAAAAAAACAGGGATTAAGGCAAAAAGGGGAGTCTTTTTAGAAGCTCTGTTGCTAACAGGCGCGCTAGCAGCGCAAACAAGCAGAATAAAAGAAACTATAAACAAAAAACTTTTTGAAAACACACGTGGCAGAAAGAAAAGGACTTTTTGTTTAGAGAACGGGGGTTAAAAGTTTTATTTTAAAAGTGTTGGGGTTTTCTATCTCTACCTTTATGCTTTAAAACCGCGTTTCACCACGGGCCAGTAACGCCTCAAACCCCCAGCCGGGAAAAAATTGGGGTTAGAAAAAATTACACATTAGCAAAACATTTTAAAAAAGTTAGCTGCCAAAGCGTTTATGCTCTGCCCGGGAAATAGGTGTGGTTTTTAGTTGGGTTTGTCTATAGGCAAAGTTGCTGGTATAGGGGACCCTCTGGGCGTGGGTGCTAGCTGCTGGATTAAAATTTTAGTGAAATAAAATATTGCTAATCCAGTAAAGTTTTAAAAATAAAACGAGGGCTGTCTTTCGTAGTGTGACTGTCTGCGGGTACATTTAATGGGGGTGCTTTCGGGCTTTTTGGCTGTGGGGGCCTTTTAAACTAGATCACTTTTTCAAGGCTAGGTATTTTTTCAAAAAGGGTGGGGCGGGGCCCTTTTGTTTAAACCTTTATTGTGCCCTAAGTTTTGGGGCGTCCCCAGTTTTAGGGTTTCATTGATAATTCTGTATCTGCCAATCTGTACTAAGGTCAGAGGGTAGCTGTATAAAACCAAACCCAACAAATTAAACCTTTGGGCCTAGCATGGCAAAAACGTCTTTATACCTTTTTTTGCTGGCGGGGAAAACAAAAGCAGGTTAATAAAAATTTCTAAATTAAATAGAAATTGTTTTCCATCAAAACCCGTAGATTGATCAACTATCTGACTTGGTTGTGCTTGTGTCCTAATAGACACCAAAAAGTATGTCCCTATGGAGTCTTGAGTCTTTGCACGCCCGGATTGTTAAACCTTTATTTCCTAAAATAAATTTGTCCAAGCATTAGGGGGTTTTTGTTCATTGACCCTAAACGAAATTGTCGTTTGGTTGGAAAAAAGGGGGTGGGGGCCCTAATCATAATTTTTTCCTATTTACCCCACAAATACAATGTGCCCAACCAAAAGGCTGTGGTTAACTTTTGTCTAAAGTCCGTTAAAGGGTTAAAGTTAATTCGTTGCGTTCTTTCTTGATTATTTTTCTTGGATGTTGAATGGTTAAAGCGTTGTCGTTGGGGGGGGCCTTGCAGTTCGGTTAGTTTTCTCTGTATGGTAAAAAATGAAAAGTTATATACTGACCACTAAAGATTGGGGTGGTTTTTTTGGTTTTGCATATGAAAGCCACACAGTGGTTGCGCCCGTAAATGCAAAATTTTTAATGATTCTGGAAAAAGGCCATGGGGGTGACATCTGTGGCCTCTGTCACTCTTTTTGGCGGATTTAAAATTTTTTTGGGGGGTTAAAGTCTGCTTGGAGCCCTAGTTTTTTTTCTGCAAAGGTTAAAATTTTGGTTTTAAAGATTTGGGGTTATAAAACTTCCTACTTGTAAGTCATTTATTATATTAAAAGGCTCCCTTTTTTTTTATTAATTTTTTAAATAGTTAAAAAGGATGCGCATCTATATAAAACCCAAAAAAACAAACGTGTGCCCTTTAAAGTGCCCAATTGACAAAAGGGCGGCAATTTTAGGGTTGCCTTAGAGGAAAATTTGGGTTTAAAGTTATGGGGCTAACATATTGAAAAGCTAGAATAATGGGTTAATGTTTTAAAGGCGAAAAAGGCAATCAAGTAACTATTTTTAAAATACCTGTAGCTACTACAAACTTTTGTTCTTTAAAAAAAGAACTTGGAATTTGGATATTTTTAACAATTAACGAGGGGAAACCTCGAATTACTTAAATTTCCCACTAGAAAAAGAAAAGGATACTTTTTCCCAAAGGGCTTGCTCGAATTTTAGGCTTTCACAGCGTGACAAAAATTATTGATTTTTTAAAAAAGGGAAAATTTTATCAATTTAAAAAAGGGAAAAACCTTTGTTTTTTCGTGAACCCCAAATTTTTAGTTCTTTTTAAAAAGTTTAAAACTTTTGGTAATTTGTTTCTGGCAATCCGTCAACGTTCAAAGGTTTTGTACCAAAAGGGGGGGGGTTTGCGATTATCGTTTATACGTTTGCGGAGCAGTCAATTTAAAGAATTTAAAAAAACGTAATATAAATTCATTGGATTAAAAATAATAATCAAGATGGGAAAGCCATTGTTTGTTCGATTTATTAATAGAGTAGAAGTAGAAGGCGTATTGAAAAGTTGGAGGGCTCAGTCCCGCCGTTAATAACACTTTCGTTTTTTAAATAATTTTTTTAATAGTTTAAAAAAAAAAAGTACATCTTTAATTTTCCAAGCAAAACGAACGTGTGTTCTTAAAAATACCCAATTGTAATTGGGGCGGGGTTTTTAGAATTTCCCTTAAAGAAATTGGCTTTAAGTTTAAATTTGGTTTTTAAAATATTGAAGGAGTAAAATAACTGGGTTAATATTAGTAACGAGGCGGGCAATCAAAAACTCTGTAAAAAGCTGATGGTTATTAAACTTTTTTCTTAAAAAAATATTGGGAATTAGTATATTGTTTAAAAATTCGAGGGAAACCTAAATTACTGTAAATTTTTCCCCTAAAAGAAAGAAGAGATTACTTTTCCCAAGGGGGTTGCAAAAATTTAGGGTTCCCCGGTAGCGATAGAACTTTTTGATTTAGTCAAGGAAGATGTCTGGGGAATTTTAAGGTAAAAAAAAAAAAAACCTTTGATTTTTTTGTGAAACCCTTTGTATTCCATTTACAAAATTAAAACGATACTAATTTGTTTTAAGGCATCCTCACAGTTTTAAAGGTTTTGCCACAACTAGGGCGGGGTTTTGCGATTATCGATTAATCTCAGTTGGAAAAAAAAAGGAATTTAAAGAACTAATTAATGGACCATAAATTCATTTGAGTAAAATAAATAACAAAAGGAAAGCCCGTTGTTTGTTTGATTTATTAATGGGGTGGAAGTAAAAGAACTTTCTGGTTTAACCTTAATTTTTTTTGACCCTTGGAGAGAATGTAAATATTTTTTTCACGATCACCCAAAATTTATCTAGAGTAAGCCCCCCTTTCAATGTGTTAATTATGTGATTTTTGTCGGTTTTGCGTGTTTAAATTTTTTTGTAAAAACGGTTTTAAAATTGGGCCAAAAATTTATTTGGGTGGACGTGTTTGGTGGAAAAGGGGGGTTTTTGAAAATAAAGGGTGAGCTTGAAACGAGTTTTTTCTTCTCTAGTGCAATTAAAAACTTTGCTCTCAGGGGTAGAACAAAGAACCGGATAACTCACATCAAGCAATTTCCTCCAAAAAATTTTTCGCCCCACCTGAGCTGTCACAGCTGCAAAATGTCAACAGAAAAAGCCCAAAACCGACCGATTTCAAATGAGGTGCAGGAAAAAAGGTTTGCTCCTATTGACTACAAGGTTGTAGAGTCATGTGCTCTAGATATGGCTTGGGTCTTTGCCCGCCAGCACCAACCAGATGATCAACACGTACCAGGATGGAGTGGCTTCAACCAAGAGGTGTCTACATCCAATCTACCGGTGACAGAAATAGGTCCAATGCCAATCCTAAATGCACTGGCCAATGAGTTTTCTACACCATGGACAGTGATGAACAAATGCCAGGCGATGACAAAGAAGTTAAGACACAAATACACAGTCATCACCTTTGATGAACAACTGTACTGTAAAGCAAAAATGCTTCAGTGGGACAAACAGGACCACTGCAAAGACTTCGTTCTCATGCTGGGTGGTTTCCACATTCAGCTGAATTTCTCCAAGGTGCTTGGTGAATACATGGAGTCATCTGGCCTGTGTGCCATCTGGATTGAAAGCGGAGTCCTTGGGGAGAGAACAGCAGTAAACGTCCTGAAAGGAAAGGGTTGGAACCACGTGCTTCGCACACACAAGCTCACTTTCGAAGCACTTTGGACTGTTCTTTGGCTTCGCTTCAAAGAATGGGCAGAGAGAATGCTAAGGTCTTCAGTGAAAGTCTCGAGGAAGCAGCAAAGATGGTAGTAGGTGGTTTCTCAGACAAGGATGAAGAGCAGATCAGATCGTCTGTAGCAGATCTGCCGACTGAGATTGAACAAGTGTTACCATTGTTCAATGAGTTTGAAGCCTGCTGTTCAGAGAGTACAACCTTTCAGCACTGGAGGAGTTACATGAAGCTGGTTTCCATTCTCCTGCGCTTCACACGCTCACTCCATGATGGTGACTGGGAGTTGTACCTCTCATCCTTTGCAGAAATGCTTCCATGGTTTGGTGCCTTCGACCAGCTCATTACACTCGCTGGGGAACAGTTTTCTTGGCAGACATGAAAATGCTCTCCCAGACAGCCACAGAGGTTTATCAAGGATTCCAAACTGGTGATTTTGTGACAAGAGAGTCTCAGCAGAAGTTCAACCAGATCCCAGATGATCAAGCCATCGAAAATGTGAACAAAAATTGGCAAAGTGGCAGGGGGTCTTGTTGGGATAACAAGGACAGACACAGCCAGAGACAGATGGTGCCTGACATACAACGAAAGAGCAAAACTTGCAAAGGACACTACAGACATTTTCGGCTTGACTACTGACATCAAAGAGAAAGTGACTTTGACACAAGACTTTGGAACAAAGCGGATGAAGAGACCATATGATGTGCAAAAACTGCATTCGATGTTTCCGTGTCTTCATCTCTTGCCCAGCCAACTTCAGAGGCTTGTTTCACTCACCACTTGATGTTGCCAGGAAGATTGTCAGAATGACTTATTGATGGAATAAGAATTCGGAAGTTCCCCCCCAGTCATCCAAGACTTTGTCCGTGAAAGATTCAAAGACCAAACAACAGGTATTTCATGACAGATCCAAGACACAACCTTCAAACATTTGATAGCATTACACAGTACATACTGATACCGAGAAAACAGAAAGCTTAAATGAGAAAGCAAGAACAGAGACGTGTCTGACGTGTGATAACACAAGAAGCAGGAAGAGACATTGATGTGACAGGCTGTTAACAGCAAGAACTCTGTCCAGTTCCTCTCGCTTGCAACAGCTACCGCAAACTGCGACTACCCAAAACAGCTGACTGGTAAAAAAACTGAAGAAGCTTTGCCTCAGAATGCTGTCCCCAAAACACCAACTTGACCTGCACCATCGTAGATGAATGCTTGGGTCAAGCCCATGGAACCGGATGGAGCCAAAGACTTTGCGAATTGAGCGACAACATTGCACAACACGTGAAAGCCTTTTCACAATTGTACCCTGTTGACATCTCGTCGTTGACAACACAACCACAGACAATCAAATCAACAGCCCTCTACAAGGATGAAGGCAACAACAACCAAAGGATATGCAGTCACGAAAACCAATTAATTTGCCAGTTGGACAATTCATCCATCTGAATGAAAACAAAGCCCACTACAGACTTTTTATGTGCTCAGCTATCCCAGCAGATTCCAAAATGAGACAGGCAAGAACTGTACTCTTTTGGATTCAAAAGCCTCAAAGTCTGGACATCACAGAAAAACTATCACAACTTTCCCTCACTGATCATGAAGCAACAATACCATACCCATGCTGCTGCCATGGCCGAGATGATCGCAAGTGATGAGACTAAGAAGGTCGATCCCAGCGCTGACAACTGATTGAGCTAGACAGCGGTGACCCTGCGATTCCACTATGAAGATGGCGCTCGGTGCCGTCATGCCCGGAGCTCATAACTACACTAAGTCCTAGCATTCATAAGGATCCCAGTAGAAGGTCGATAACGCCGCTGCGTGTTCCTCAGATTGGCCTTAATCGGAGCATTCGACCCCACAAAAACATTATTCCTGTCCTCCACTATCAACATCACTGATGCAGAAGAGAATCTCGGTTAGCATTCATGCTGTTCACGGTCCGACACACAAGCCAATTTTGCTTGCATTCTAGCGATCAGCTAGTCCATTTTTGTCACAACCCAACTTCTTCAAATCTAAAAAGAAGACTTTCCTATGGAGGGGGGGGGGGGGGGGGCTGTTGCTGCGTGCTGAGTCTTTTGTCCCATAAATGTCAACCCAACACATCACAATCAGTTCACAATTCGATGTGATCGTCTTTCACATAAAAAAGAATATGAAACCTTCCTCCCACACTGATTCCTTGTTACTTGCATCAACGATCAAATTTTTCGACTTTAGATCGTGAAGCAGCACTAGAGGCAAATCACACTTGCCACCACATGACTGCTGAAAGCTAGTCGAAAAGGATACAAGCCATGGCTACTTGACCTTACTCTCACAGCGACCTTCACAGCCATGTGCATGGAGCTCACAGCCTGGTTCGAGAGAGCAGCAGGAAGCGGCATGCTGTCAACACGTCGTGCAATGCACACCTGGCGTTCTTGCTTCACAAAGCCTGAAACTGTTACAGAGAAACTACTGAAATTCTTCTCCTACACAGTTACTGATGAAAGTACAGTCGGTTTGACCGCCCCAAACAATCCAAAAATGCACTCCAAAACGACCCCACAATACTTTTTCTTACATTTTTACATGTACTCCAGAGAGAACTGTGACACCAAAAGATATTATTTTCAGTACATGTACAGTGACTCCAGAGAACCGACACCACAGATACATTTTTCTGTAACATGTTACAGATACTCCAGAGAGACCGACACCACAAGATATTATTTTCTGTACTGTTTGACATGTACTCCCAAAGACCGACACCAAATGATGGAAATAAATTTACACTTATTTTCTTATTCTCTAAAGTTACCTAGTATTCACATTTGTATACATTTTTATAGTCAACCCTCATTTTACACAGAAGAGAGTGTATATTTGATTCTCTTACGAGAAAATGTACATGTTGACATTAATTATGTTACATATGCCATTGCAACTAAAAAGCAAAAATGTCGTTTTCGCGGCCATTTTGAAAAGTGTCATGCCCAATGCAAATTGGAACCACCACCGCAGTTGTCTTCGAATACATCAACAATTTCAAAAAAACTGAAGTTGCTTCTAACCCAACGTTTTAGGGTACATTATTTTTTTGCAAATACAATTCAATCCACCTACCTATAATAAAGAGATATTGATGTCATCTGTCTCAATTTGAGAGAGTGGCGAGCTGAATGATTTGGCGAGAGAGGAGTGGGCCAATTCGTCTACACCTTTGCTCAAGGTAAAGCAGGAGATCTTTGTAAAAACCCCAGAGACTGTATCAAGAACATTTGCTTATAAGATCACACCTTTCCAGCTGTGAGTACGAAAAGGTTCAGAACCGCAAGGAAAGAACAACAGAAGACGTCAGAAGTTTGTGATAACCGACCCATATCGTAGCAGATGATAAATCTAGCTGCAAAGCATAGAAATCTGGCAGGAATGCTCATAGTAGAAAATTCATAAACATGGACCTGCGATCAACACACTATGTGCGAGAGAAACAAGCCACAACAAAAGATGAAGCAATAAAGCACGAAGTGTTTTTTGAAACATTCTACAGATGAACGTACATCTCCCACCTATGAACACCATGCGTTTCTCTAGGAATCAAGCGAATACAAAGGAAACCACAACAGTTTCACCAATAATAGCGAAGATTCATGGTACAGAAACGAGTCAGAACGAGATCTAAAACTACGCTTCGTGACTTCATGCACTGTCCAATGCTGTATCAATGTGCGGCCCACATTTAGCGCCATTGCCAAGCAAGAGAGAAACCCCAAAAACAGCTGCCGCGCTTACTATATGTCCGCGATTATCTACGGTGACTGAAAATCACCACTGGAGAAAATGTCAACGATCCTTCAACCCCAATCACATTGAATAATTAAATCGTCTCATCTCTGTAGATACGGGCCTACTTCTAACCCGTGGTAACAGTCACATGACCCGGTCATTGTCTCACAGAAAACAAGGAGTTACAAGCTACGTCCAGTGAAGAAAAACCTACCGTTAGCCAAGTGTAGATTAATACACCAAACTTCGACGTAAACCAAGTACTCGTTATGGACCGACCTGTCCAAACCGTGTTACAAAATGAAATGAAAATGAAGTAAGGCAAGGAGGTAGTGACAAAATACCTATGTTATGCGCACCCAGAAGTGCCGCGGTCATAACGCGCGCACAACCATAAAGAGAAGAACCCAAAAGTCTGAAGACGATCAGGAGCCAATAATGTCCAAGACTCCTCAAAATCACTGAGAAACAGACGGACAGCAACTTGCGTCAATTGGTTTACAAGGCTGCCAGCATTCGCGACGAAGCCAAATTATTTTTGCCATTAATAAAACAACCTTTTTACACGTGAATTTAAAAGAATCTTTGAACCTTGGTCGGTCTAACAAGATGCAAGTAAAATGATTTTGAAGTTGCTTATGCGTTTGTGGAATTTGAAACTACAGAAAGCCGAGATTCAATCAAGTATAAATGGCGTGACGTTTGTGCTTCAAAGTATCATCGTTGCATGCCAACAGTCCGCGCAACCTTTGAGCCTATGATAATCTACGCTGCCACCGTCCGGTCACTGGCCAAATGTCCTGACGATCTTGGTGTGTTTTCGCACAGCATCTACCCGGTGTACCGCCCCCTCGCAAGCGAATTCTCGAATCATGGTCTAGAGATCGTCAAGAACGTTCTCGATCCGGATCGACGCAGCCGCACCGAAAGCAAGATCGCCATTTTATGGTTGTAAGACTAACCAGGTGACTTGCCCGCAAGTTTGAAGTTACTCCCAATAAAACCATGTTTGTTTATCATTTTGTGTATCCTTTAAAAACTCGAAACTGTCCTCACATATTTGTGCCTTAAGACTCCTGATGTAGTCGGCGTACGTTGTTTGTATTATAGCAACGGTTATGTAGTCAAGCTACAGCATGCTGTTATAAACTGTAGTGCATCGTGGACATCGAGGTTGTTGCGACTCAGGACACAATTATATGGTGCCTACACCTGAAAATTCGTGTTCATTACCATGAGGGAACACGATAACTGTGCCACGTAGTTGGTTCTGATCACTACTGAATCTGCGATGTATTCGAGAACAAACTCAGGTACACCAATTTACGGAGTGTGATCTGGACTACAATACGGTTGAAATTGGATGTGCTGTGTCCAACATAACTTGTTCGCTGAAATCCGTAATTCACAACGTTTGAGATAAGAGTTAAGTTTTTCGAAGCATGTTTTTAAAAGACCTTTGCGCTCTTGATTTGTATTGCGATGTCCAACAATGTGAACTTCATATTTTAAAAAAATTTTCTACGTTTGACTATTCTTTTAGATCGAATTTCAATGCACTTTCTCATTATGAAATTGACACAGGTTCGCGCAAGAATCATAAGGTTTCTCCGCCTCCGCCTTTGCGAGGCAGACATTTGACGTCATTGTGACGAGGTCAGATACAATACGTCATGGAGATTGCATACCAACTCGGTGACGTTTAAAATTTAGAAAAGTGTTCCGTCTCCAAAACAAATTTTGTCGAGAGATTTACTTGTTATACTAGAATAAAATAATGGGGCTTAAACCCACGACCCAAAGGCCACAACAGGCTGTTGATGATAGGCATGTTTGTTCTCCGCAGAGAATGTGTCTAGTGTATTTATCGAAATGAGATTCGTCTTCAGGGTGGGGGGTGTTGCAGACCACCAAGCCCCATCTGTCTTTGAGTCAAACCCATACTTTTGCTGCATTGTTTTAACACGTTCTGAATAAATACGTAACTTGCGTAAAAGCTTCTCTCCGAACTGTAAAATCAATCCAATGTTCAAGCTGTGATTGGGAGGCCAAGCTCGGCCATCCACTTCCACCTAGGTCGCTGTGTGCACAAGTGTAGGGATTGATTGTTCTTTAAGCATTAGTGTAGAGTTGCTAGGAGACTCGAAGACGGATAAAGGAGACTTTAGCATGGCCGTTATAACACCAATTCTAGGTCTCCGATGACAGCTATACAACCCTAACGAGTCTCCCTTTCAGCACACGACCTCCGAAGCTAGTACTTCTCTGTGGAGGTCCATACAGACAAACAGAATGTTGCGCAACATCCTCGAGACACAAACACGGAGCGACTGGCCACCTGTCCATCCTACCGACGCACCACCTCTACCTACGCCAGGGACTTCACCACAGCCAGAACGCCAGGAGGATCCGTCCGCTGACAGAGATCAAGACCCAGAGCCCTCCGGAGAGCGAACGAAAGCCCTTCTAGTTAACCACTGAGAACGCCACTGTTTTTGACGTCAACGCCGGACTTATTTTCCATCGCTGCGGACCCCGAATAAGTAACGTATTCAAAAAAACAAAAAAAGATATATATATATATATATATATATACAATGTATAAACCAGCAAGATTTTTAAAAAATCTCAACCGACTGGGACAACAGTTAGTTAAAAGATAAGGTCCTAAAACTACTACACGCTGTTTCATGCAATGCAATCACAGAATGTGGTGTCTGTGCTGCCGTGTTTTATAACGCTTTGGTTGTCTTCTACACTCGCCCATTGTGTCGGGCTTGCTGTTCTTGACACGATAGTTTTCCACTGTGCCCACTGTTATCCATGTCTATCCTAGTATGTAAAAACCATTTTGTTTGCATCATAAAATGTACTTTCTTTACATAGTTACATCTTTTGAAATTTTGTCTTGCGCTCTTTTAATGATTTTCCAGGAAAATTGTATCTATCGTTTTCTCTTGACTTCCAAGTATTTTGACTCAATTCTGTTTGGTTTTTTGTATCTTTCTTTGTGAAATGACTGTTTGTGTTTGCTATCCTAGTTTTAATTGTTTTTCAGTGATCCTATTTTTTCTTCTCTTCTCTATGTACATGCCTTGGACACAATCTGTGTAACATTTGTTCTCAGAGCACTGTTCTTTCTTGATACTTCAGGATTTTTCCTTTCATCACCCCTCTTTTTTCACTGTGCCTGTGCATTTGTTGTTAATCAATATTTTTTTAAGTTGGCATACATGATATGTTAAGTTGATGCGGTTTTTGTTGGAATAATGATAATTTGTCTCTTTTGAAGGATGATTAGATTCTAAAAATTCTTCCCTTCCCCCCTAATCTAATTGATTTCACTCGTCGTCAGAGTTGAACCATATATCTTTCTTTCTTTCTTCTGGTGGTCTCGCATTCTTTAGCTATCATAGTGATTTTAGTTGTAGCCACTTTTGTTAACCGCTTCTGGTTAGTCACTCGCTATATTAATGATGTTCGTTGCTGACAAGTGGATAATCTTTATTTAATGCCTCTGGTATACAAAAAAACCAAATGATACACCTGTCCTAGGTAAATATCAAAAGTATCCAACCACCTTCCAAACTAAAAACAATACCCCGAGACATAAATAAAGATTATCCAACCTGTCCTGCAACGAAACCGCATTTCAATAACGCTGCAGCTGAATACGCAAAAGCGTTACTAAAAAATGCTACAACAACAAACTACATAGATCCAGATCAAATGAAATAACAACCACAGAAGAACAGAAAAGAAAATCATATTGGTACACCCCCCATAGACACATGAAAACAAATATAGGAACGAAATCTTTAGAATCCTAACAACATCCTCCAAAAAGATCACAAAATATCCAAGATATTCAACAAAACCAGCAATCAAATTATGCATACTCATGTATGCCCAACCTTAAAACAACATTGATTCAACCAACAAAATGAAAAGCCCACAGAGAAAAACGAGGGTGATGAAAGAAATCCTGCAACCTGTTACAAGAAAGAACCTGCCCCCTGAGCAACTAATGCCTCTACAACAGCATTGGATACCAACCCCTGTACATCAGGAAAACCAGAAGAAACCTAATTATATAGGTATCACTGAAAACCAATTTAAAACAGATATGCCAAACCACAAAACTCATTTAACAAAGAAAATACAAAAACCAAACAAAATGATAAATACATCTGGAAGCTCAAAAGAAAAGGATCGACTACAATATATCCTGAAAATCATAGAAAGAGCACACCATACAACAACATTTCGAAAAAGAGTAACCTATGCTCAACAGAAAAGTACATAACTATGCAAACCCCAACTGGCAACTTTAAAATACTAGGATAGAAATGTTTAACAACTGCAGGCACAATGAAAAAATCCCTATCAGTGAACAAGAAACCAGAAACGCACGAAAAACACAAACACGTTGATGACAGACAACACAGCATAATAAAACACCGGCAGCACAACCCACCACAATCCTTGATGATTGCATTGAAGAACAGCGCTGTAATAGTTTAACCTTATCTTTTAACAAATATAATATATATATTGGTGGGTGGAGTGGTCATATACATACTTGTTTTTTGTTGCAGATGCTGACAAGCTAAATAAAGCGAAAGCTTCCGTTTATAAAAAACATGAAGAGTGTGTGTTGGTGGCTGCATTAATTTTCGCGTTAAAAAATATATATCATATATATAAATAAAATATATATATAATATATATATATAAAATAATCATCTATTTACTTATTGATTGAATGATTTGCGACATAAACAGCAGCATTAGGTGTGCTCATGAATTCACTAAAGGAATGGAACTCCTGTTGAGGACTGCTGTAAGTACACAATAGTTACAATCAAACCTAATCCCGGATGATATGTGTTGCAAAGTTCCTGTGGTGCTTGTTCCTTTTGTACGCTGTATTTTTCTTGTGTTCTCGGCTTGATTAGTGTCTGTAATTATGTAAAACAATAGAAATGAGTTGGTGCGTAGTCAGTGCACCTCCGATATTATTGAAGCAGGCTTGGCTGCGAAGAGATGACCAGTGTTAACTGCGCATATGAGAGTGTAAGCATAGTTGTTGAAGTAATAAAGTAAGAAGCAGTCATCCTCAATGCTCAAGCTAGCGCAGGGAAAATTATAAAGATATTGGAAGATGTGCATAGACGAATGAGATCTGTGTGAATGCAATCTGGGTAAACAAAGCAATCGTATTTGTAGAAATGTATAAGAAAATAGAACTGAATTTCCTATTATTAAAGGGCGGATATATTTATGTTGTAATAGGTCAAACCCTGAGGGCCCATCAAGCCTGACAGGAAAATACTGACCACGAGAACAAAGCACATCATCAACGAACAACTCTACAGGACCATGATCAAGTCACGACAACGGCACTGACCAGAATCTCCTGATCATCACACGACGACAGGAACTGATGTGGGCTGGCAACAGCCAACTACATGTCTTTTCTTGATTATTTTGCCCACAAAACATAAACACAAAAAGAAGGACTCGCTTTAAGTCAATGTTAAGAACTTGATTAGCTATGATTTAGCTATATTTTAAATTTTGTATGGCAGACTTCTGTATTTTAAATAAATTTGGTTAATTTACATTTTGACTTCATGACTGGAATCGAATAAGATCCGCGAAGACCAAAATTCGATTTAAAACAGACAGGCACCCCCTAGACACACCTAACACCAACGAACTTCATGCCTGACCATAACATACCTACAATTTTTCAGAAAGATCGCCACGTACATTCTGAATCCCATAAAGAAGAAAAACCGTTACAGGCCATTACACCTTGTAACGGCTATAACACGGGTAAACAAAACATCGGCATTATTCGGACCCATAATGAACATACCTACAAATTTTCAGAAAGATCGGCCAAGTACTTTCAGAGATATTCCATAAAGAAGAAAAACCTGTACAGGCCGTAACAGCCGTAGCCACAGCTATAACGGGGTAAATTCACAACGGCATCATCCCTGACCCATATTGAATGTACCTGCTCATTTTTACAAAGATCTGCTACGTACCTTTCTGAATATTCCAAAAAAAGAAAAACCGTTACAGCCGTTAGTAACGGCTATAACGTAAACTAAAACATTGGGCATCACCGTGACCATAACGAACATAACTACAAATTTTCAAAAGATCGCCAGTAGTTTTTGTCTGAGCGAGGGAACACATTTTGACCACAGACACACACACACACACACACACACACACACACACACACACACACACACACAACACACAACAAACACACACATTTCCTTCGTTCCCATTCTAAAGTACTCTCTGTTCTATAAGAAACAGAGTTACAAAAGAGTGCACTTAGTTTATAGCGCGAGAGCGCGCAGACAAAGTAAGTTACGTATATTTGAAACTAAAATTACCTCTTCAAACATCACGTCATCAGTTTGTGACAGAGACGGTGAAAGAAACCCTATATAAGTAGAAAAAAGAGTAAACAGACCAATCACTTTCTCAGACTATAATGGAAACAGACCAAACACGCATACTAAAGGAAAACAACCACACACAACATGACTATAATGTGCTTGTCAACGCTAAGCTGATTTTCTTGACTATTCAGTAGAAAGTTCATTAAATAAAAGTTGCAAATGGACACGTTAAAGAAAGACCCAGAGGAGAACAAACTGACCATGGTGGCACGTTGAATAGGGGATCTGTAGGGAACCCATGGACAAACGACCATGAGTACGACATTGACCTAGAGGGATCTGTTAGGAAGCCCAGCATAAACTGACCTTATGTACAGACATTGAACCGGGATCTGAAACCCACAATAACTGCACCATATGTACAACTTTAACAGGCGATCTGTAGGAAGCCCAGGAAAAACTGACCAGTACAGACTTGAACAGGATCGTAGGGAAGCCAGGGCAAAAACTGCCATATGTACAGACGTTGAACAGGATCTGTAGGGAAGCCCAGGAGAACAAACGACCATGTGTACAGATATTGGAACTGGGATCGTAAAGCCCACAAAATCTGACTCATATGTAACAACTTGAACAGGGATCTGTAGACGCCCAAGCACAAACTTACCATATGTACAGACATTGAAACAGGATCTTTAGGAAGCCCAGTGACTAACGACCATGAGTGCAGACATGTACAGGGAAACTGTAGGAACCCCAGTACAAACTGACCATGATACAGACAATGTACAGGGAACTGTAGAAGCCCAGTGACAAACTGACCATAATACAACATTGAACAGGGGATCGTAGGGAAGCCCAGTGGACAAATTTACCATGTGTACAGACATTGAACAGGGATCGTAGAAGCCCAGTGGACCCAAACTGACCATGTGTACAACATTTGAACAGGATTCTGTAGCAACCCAGTGGACAAATGAACCATTTGAACATTGAACAGGGATCGTAGAACCCCATGGAGATACAAAATGACCCATTGTAAAGAACTCTGAACAGATCTGTAAGGACGTGTGCAAACTGACACATCTGTCAGACATTGAACAGATTTTAGGGAATCCCAGTGGAGCACATACTGACCATGTGTGAGACATTGAACTGGGGATCTGTAGTAAGCCCAATAGAGCACAAACTGACCATAGTACAACATTGAACAGGGGTCTGTAGGGAAGCCCAGTGAGCACAAACACCATGTTGGAGACCTTGAACAGGGGATCTGTTAGGGAAGCCCCGTGACAAGTGACCATGTACAACCTTGAACAGGGGAACTGTAGGAAGCCCAGTGGAGAACAAACTATGTGTACAGACATTGTACATGGAAGCTGTAGAAGCCCCAGTGACAACTGACCATGTTACAGACATTGAACAGGGATCTGTAGAGAAGACCATTTGAGAACAAACTGACCATGTGTAAAACATTACAGATCTTAGGAAGCCCCGTGACAAAGTGACCCATGTGTACAACATTTACATGGAATCTTAGGGAAGCCCATGGACAAACTGACCATGTTGTACAACACTGACAGATCTGTAGGGAAGGCGAGTGCCAAACTGACCATGTGTGAACATGAACATAATCTGTAGAAGCCCCTGAGCAGAAATCTGATCAATTGGAGACCCATTGAACAGGATCTGTAGGAAGCCCCATGGACACAACTGTCCATGTTTACAGACAGTGTAAAAACCAATGGGTCTTAGGAAGCCCCGTTCCAAACTGACCCTGTGTACAGACATTTGAACAGGGGATCTTAAGGGAATCCCATGCACAAACGACCATGTTACAATCCATTGAACAGGATCTGTAGGGAAGCCAGCACAAACAGACCATAAGTGTAAAGACATAACAGGGATCTGTAGGAACCTAGTGGAGCACAAACTGACCATGTTACAGACAATTGACAGGGGATCTGTATGGAAGCCTAGTGGACAAACTGACCATGTGTGAGACACTGAAACAGGATCTGTAGGGAAGCCTAGTGCACCAACTGGACCATGTGTACAGACATTGAACAGGGAACTGTAGGGAAGCCCAGCGCACAAACTGACCATTGTACAACATGTACAGGATCTGAGAAGCCCATGACACAAACTGACCATGTGTGCAGACATTGTACAGATCCATTTTTTTCTACGACAAAACATCTATAGTCATTACGTTGGTTGGCCAGCTTTTCCTATGGTATAAGTTTACGTTTCTTGTGTCCTCAATCAACATTTCTTTCCATCTATCGTCTAATGTCAAAAACCCCCCTCATTGTCGCCTTTTAGTTGTCCTTTCTGTTGCCTTCAAATAGTACAAGTTTGCGTCGCTTCCAGACCTGTGAGGAAATCTCGCCCGGAATATTTGTTGTGAAATTACTTAAGTATAGTACCAAATCAGTCTCTACAAATTAGTATTACAACTTTGCTTTTTAATGAATTATTGAATGTAATTTGCTGAAATAAAGAAATCTTAACTAAACAAACGCAAATACACAAACCATATTTCATCAAAGCAGTCTGTTTCCATTGTAGACGAGGCACATTGCTCAGTCATATGGTCTGTTTTTCAAAGGAGGGCAAAGGCAGTGATATCTTGTTTAAACATTTTATAGTTGCATTTTATTTATAAAATATTGCTGGCATATTATCATAACTATTACGTGTTCACTCTCTACAGTTCTTTTTTCCGAAGATTCATGTCAGATCTTTATCGACAGAAAGTTTTCACTGATGGCATGTGCCCTCTTAGCAATAATTGAAACTGGGCCAGAACTGTTGACAACTTCACAATCATAAAGCACATGAAAAAATATTGACTAGCTCTTCTGTTGACAAAAGATGCACTTGAAGATTCAAAACTATATCTAAAATCAGTATCTTTTGTTGGAAAGTCTAGTTACAATCTACTTGAAACCATCTCAACTGTGAATCAAGGCTGCAAGAGAGTTTTGTGAACAGTGATAAAAATTGTTGCCATCTATGTACAATCTGAACTAAACCCATCTCAACTGTGAATCAACTTTCAAGAGCATTGTTTAACAGTGGAAAAAATGTTTGCCATCTGAATGAAGAACTGTACTGTCCCATTTTGTAAAACAAGTTGGTCAACATTAATATCATCTAAACGTAATTTGTTCATATTTGTTGCCTTTTTTAAAATACAAGCCACACATTGTTACTTTGTAGTCTATGCGTTTATATCTGCCTTTTAATGTTACGTTAAAGCTTTCCCCCATAAGATCTAGTTGCTTTCAGGATGCCTGCGTATGTAAGAAATCAAATTAGTTCTTGTATCAAGATACGTGTTGCATAACACATATAGTCCATTCAAGTTATCATGATCATTCCTTAAAAAAACTGAAGTAGTCTATTCCCATCTTTACCAATACTATTTTTGGTGTGTCAAGCTTCCTGAAGTGATGTCTTTCCCACCTTGTTACCAATACTATTTTGTGTGATCAAGCTCCTGAATTGTTGTCTGTCCACCGACCAATACTAATTGTTGATCAAGCCTCCTGAAGGATATCATGTACCACCTGACCAA
>CM031627.1:48046547-48077569 GCA_018398815.1 Conus ventricosus
TGGTTGTCGTCATAGAAACATGGTGGAATGCCGTGATGATGATCCAACGTCAGAGATAGCTGTGTATAAAGAACGAAGAGAATGGGCCCAAGACTGGAGCCCCTGGGAACCGCCAAACTCCAAGCAGATGAACTGAGAAGAGAAACCATTCACGGGGGGAGACCAAGTCCTGAGTACGACCACAGAGCTAAATCTGAACCAGAAAAGAGACTGTGCCAGAATGCCAAATGTATGCTCAAGCCTAGACAGGAAGATACTGTATCTATAGTGTCAAAAGCGGCAGACAGGACAAACAAAGACTAGCAAGAGACTTTACCATCGTCAAGAGCAGAGAGAAGGTCATTGACAATTTTGAGGAGAGCGGTTTCTGTGCTATGGCCAGCACGATAGGACCAATTGCAAAGGATAGAGAAATTGTTTACGCTCAAGATGTCATGAAGTTGGAGAAACAAATCTATTCAATATCTTCGACAGAAAGGATAAGTTGGAAACAGACGATAGTTTACAAAATCACAGGATCAAGTGAGGGTTTCTTAGTATGCGTCGAATACAGAGTGTATTTAGTTCAGAGGGGAAACAACCAGAATGAGATTCATTGACAATGGCAGTGATAAAAGGCATCAAATCATCAATTACACCACATAGCAGGGAGGAATGGAGGGGGTCAAGCACACAAGTCTTAATGTAGTATTCTTAATCACATCACTACCTAATGACTGAGTAACAGGTTCCAAAGAAAAGAGAGGAAATGCCAGAGAAATGTCAAAGTGGATAGCCGGAACAGTTGCAGTCTGAAGTCCCAAATTCACCGATCGACCTGATTTTGCCAGACAAAGGAAGTCGCAAGATTTATGTGGCAGAATCAATGGATCAACAGAAGATGGAAGAGAGAGATTTAATTCTCCCCATGATTGTGTTGTGAGGTTGAACTTTTATTTAACAAAAAAAAAAAAAAACAGCAACAACACAAAAAACCGTATATTTGTGTGTGTGTGGGTGTTGTGTTGTGTGTGTGTGTGAGTGTGTGTGTGTGTGTGTGTTTGTTATGTGTCGTGTGTTGTGTGCGCTGGCGCGCGCGCGTGTGTGTGTGTGGTGTGTGTGAGTGTGTGTGTGTGTGTGTGTGGTTATTGTGCGTGTGTGTGTGCTCGCGCTGCTGTTGTGTGTTTTGTGTGTGTGTGTGTGGTGGGGGGGTGCGTGTGTGTGTGCTGTGCATTTGGTGTGTGTGTGTGTGTGGGGTGTGTGTGTGTTTGTGTGTGTGTGTGTGTTGTGTGAGTGTGCATGCGTGGCGTGGTGTGTGGGTGCGAGTGTGTGTGTGTGTGTGTGTGTGTGTTGTGTGTGAGTGTGTGCGTGCGTGCGTGCGTGCGTGCATGCGTGCGTGCGTGCGTGCATGCGTGCGTGCGTGTGTGTGTGGTTGATGTGTGAGGTGTGTGTGTGTGTGTGTGTGTTGTGGTGCGCCGCAAGAGAGATAAGAAGGAGAGAAGAGAAGAGAGAGAGAGAGAGAGAGAGAGAGAGGAGTGTGTTTGAGGGACAAGAGTGGGGGGAGAAAGTTTGGGTGGGTGATAAGAGAGTAGATATAACTTAACCCTGGTCGTTTATGCTAGCCTTTATGTAAGTTTGGTCGGGGGAATTAGAGTATTTCAATCGAAACAAGTTTTAGTAAATTGAAGCAATCATCAGGAGATGGTGGGGGGAAGGGAAACTTTGCGGTGTACATGTGTGTGTTGTGTGTGTGTGTGTGTGTGTTGTGTGTGTTGTGAGTGAGTGTGTGTGTGTGTGTGTGTGTGTTGTAATTGTGGGGCTGTTGTGTGTGGTGTGTGTGTTGTGTGTGTGTGTGTGTGTGTGTGGTGCGGTGGTGTGTATGTGTGTGGTTGTGTGTGAGTGTGTGTGTGTGGTGTGGTGTGGGAGTGTGTGTGTGTGTGAGTGTCGTGTGTGTTTGTGTGTGTGGTGTGTGTGGTGTGTGTGTGTTGTGTGGAGTGTGTGTGTGTTTGATGGTTGTCGACTTGCAAACTTATCCCCTAAAGAACTGACTGAAGGCAAGTTTTTAGTTTGGTATTTTAATTTCTTGTAATAAACACTTCCAACAGACCATTTCTTTGCTTTTGAGACAGAAGGTGAACCATCGGAGAGTCTGTTTGGTCTTTGGCAGAAACTGTGTAATCTCCCCAGGTGAGCATGTGCGTGTTTTGTGTGTTGCGTCCATTTCCTCAACTAACCCATTCTCCCGTGACTAACAGCACATACAAGAGCCCAGAATACCAGGACCCGTCATGACTATGATGACTCGCCATTGTCTGGCTACATGAACCATGAGAGGAAACCTGTGTCACATGGCTCCCCGGTTTTGTGTGGGACACCTGTCGCTCCCATCAGACAGACTGTCATTTGCTTAAGTTTAACAATCTAACTGTAGTCACGATCGCCCGAAGTCATTCTCATATGTCGTTCGCACAGTCTCTTCTGTCGATGAACTATACTGGGAAAACGGCGGGCTGAAATATTTACAGGAAGAAACTCTGGTCAACTGGTCGTGGCCCCTTTACACAATGCCACACAAAAAAACGAGTCTGACGTGAAGAGAAAGTCCCTGGTTCATACTCGCTGTTTTTTTTTTTCTTTCGACTGTCCTTACAACTTTTTTCTCCTGAAGGGCCTAGCCGTTCAGATATTGACCCATGGTTTCTGGAACTGCTCAGTGGATAACTATTCCAGCTACCGACAGTCACATTGAATGCCAACGAGGGAGACAGAGTGTGAGGATGGACGGGATGAAACAGAGCCACTGCCCCTTCAGCAGTCCTGACTGCAGGGCCTGATAGCCATGGTGGACGTGCTACTCGGTTTGAAGCGCAATGTGTCGCTGGAGCTCAGTGATGAAAGTGTAGATGTCACTAAGCAAGTGCTGACCCACTGCCATTCTTTTGGGGGGCACGCAGTTTTGCCTTTGTGGTGTGTTAGGACTGGTTTAGCACGTTTTTAACGTAACGGTATTTAATGGCGGCAGCGGTCTCGGTTACTTGTTGCAGATTCCGCAATGACATGTCCTCGCCTCCAATTACAGCATGAGGTCTTTCCAGGCAGAGTGGTTGCTTCATCACACTTTCATACGTCCTCGGCTGAATAACTGTGGGACATTGGTGTGTTATTTTTCTTCATATTCCAGCGCCATGTATAAAAAAGACATCGACTGTGTGATCGCTCAGCTACAACGACGTAGCTCATTTCAAAGGTACAGTTGGTGTGCACTGACCACAAACATGACAGTGAGCGGTCACATTTGCAACGTCAGTTTCATTAGACAACGTCACTTTTGTGTGCCGTGGCGACAAAGAACCTATGACGCTGTGCCATGGTGGTCAGGGCATACACCTTTCTCCAGTGTCTCGCATCAGTTTTAAGGTCTGTGGCCCAGAACTCATATCTTGTCCATTTTTCAGATCCCTTGTCTGACACAAGCACCTCTGCATACGGCAGGTGAGCACACCAGGCTCATCCCTACATATGTTTGTGATGACACAATACGCACAGTGTCCAACCTCTGGTGTGTAATTTTATTGACGATTGTCGGGACGGCAGTGGATGAATCGTTTTTAAACATCCAATATGCAATCCACATGTTCACCTGCAATAACGGTCATTGTCCTTTCATACAGTCAGGTCTGTGATCAAGTGCCCCAATGCCAGATCAGTCGGACGAGAAGTGCAAGTTTATACAGATTTTGCATGTTATATACCCATTATCATTTCCCCCTTCCCTATGAATTTTTGAATGCAATCTTGCGTTTTAACTCCACACCGATGCGTGGTAATGAATTCATGTCCTGACAGTCCTTATCGTTGTCCAGTGACTTCAATGACTGCCTGCCAGGGGGTTGGGGGGGATTGGTTGGTGGTGTCTTCACCCATCAATGAAAAACCCGACTGAATCGACCTCCAGACGAAGATGGCTGTGGGACATAATGTGTCCAGGATTCTTCAGGTGTCAGAGCATCCACACTTGTTTTATAAACACTGACCACCTGTGTATGTGGCGTGCTGGCCTCACTGTCCCGACTGCATGATGATAAATGGTATGTGATATAGCTAGTCCTGTGGCTGTCCTGTGTCGAGGTCACACGTTCCTCTGTTTTCAGCCCTTTCTCCGCCACACGGATTCACCGAACCATACATCCGCTTTTTTGGATGGAACCAGACTGGAATATCACTTTCTGATGTCAGCCAACTTCCTATCTGTTCATCTTGTTCTTAGGCTCGGTTACCTTGACCATCGTCCCTGTCATAACACTGCTAAACCATAGGTGTCTTGACATTAGTGAAATACGCTTAACAAGTGAACATGACTGTTTTTCTTGCGCAGTACAAATTTACGAACGGTGTCACTTTCCATAACCCCATCACCTCCCTTTTTGCTGATTCAGCTTCTAACCGGTCAGCAACGTCACCTCAGGCAAGTGAGCTGTCATTACTGCACTGACATTCTTAGATTCTGGAGTTTTTTCGTCATTTACCCACACACAGAAATTCAATTTAAGTTTTACTGCTGTTTCAATACCATCCGTCCCCAGTGGAATTCACTTTAACACCTTCAATTAACCGAACTTTACATCTGTACGCAGAGCCCATTGTTATTTCCACCAAACATGTTCCAAACCTTTCACGTTTGAGTCCTTGTTGAACAGACAACAATAAAGTATGCTGCTTCCAGATTTTCCCTAAGTAATTTCCGCACGCCGCTTGCACCATGCCCCCAAGGATTGACATTTCCACGTGTGAATACCTGTTTCAATCGTGTTTTATCGAGCCTCTTGGTGACAACCGTTCTTGAGTTCGTGAATGGTAATTCTTCTGTTCTAGCGCAGTATTATGGGGGGGGGGTTTCGTTTTTTAGTAACAGGGAGCAATTACCCCTGTAGTGGAATTCAGTGCTGTTTGTCCTTAACCTTACGCGGGCTGCATTTCCTGATGGGTGTCTACATTCCATCATTGGAAATAGCTGATGAACATTCCGTGGCAGATATCTGCAGTTTGATGACACGTGGAGAGACATTATACCTGTAAAGTGCCTTCTCTGTGCCTTTGTCCATGAAGTGTCCGCTCTGATCATCTGGTTGATTACACTGGATCGTTTCTTGTCCTACATTTTCCATTCAGCACTTTCCGATTCAGAAGAATTTCAGCAGCCATGGCCTGTCTATTATCTTGGTCCATTGGATGGGTCCTGGCCTTACTGCCTTCACTCCCCATGCTGTCACACTGGGAGTTTTACAGTCAAACTGGCATCTGTATTCCGTTACCAGTGACAAAGCGAGACTTTAGAGGAAAACAGTACTCGTTCAGTTTACTGATTGTCTTTAACTTTATTCTGTTCTTATTTATCTGTGCTGGCCAAGCACTTATTTATCAGTCAATACAGAACAACGCCTTGACGACCAACACGACAAACGTTTCACGGGATATGACCATAGCCCAGCGACTGATCACTGTTGCAGTGACAGATTTCCTGTGCTGGTTCCCCATTGGACTGTGTGGAATGCTGGCACTGGCTGGTACTCCCATCCCTGGTGAGGTGAACGTGGCACTGGCTATATTTGTACTGCCCTTGAACTCTGCTATCAATCCCTTCATGTACACCTTCAACACACTGGTGGAAAAACGGAGGCGATCCAACGAAGCCAAACTTCTACAATGGCTGGAATCTCAGTCTGACATGGCTTTCACTTAGCTGGCTGTGGCACGATACTCAATGTATGAGCAGGTATAAGAATGCAGTGAATACAGTTATAGTTTCCTCTCGTATACCGGAATTAATTACAAAGGCAAGAACTGCACATCCAAACAAATTAGATTTCTTGAAGATCAGGAGCCATACATGTGTACCAAACTAACTAAAACAAACACACGAACAATGAAAAAAAAAGGAACGGAAAGGTGTTTACGTTCTGTGTCTGTGCATGCATGCGAACATACGCGCGCGCGCGCGCGCGCGTGCGTGGTGTGTGTGTGTGTGTGTGTGTGTGTGTGTGTGTGTGTGGTGTGTGTGTGTAGTGTGTGTGTGTGTGTGTGTGTGTGTGGTGTGTGTGTGTGTGTGAGAGAGAGAGAGAGAGAGAGAGAGAGATGATGATGATGATGATGATGATAATCTTTATTTCCAAGGGTAACAGATAAGCAAACACATGCTTTTTTTCATCCGGCCCTCGCCCCACTAAGGGACTAACTAAGCATCACTAGCGACTACTAAGCATAACTAGCGACTAAACTTACAAAAATTATAACAAACTCACATATCTCACAAATGCATTAAAACTTGATAAGTTGTTCATCCATTAACATTTAAGGCATAGATGACTTTGAAGGAGAAAAAAAAAAGAAAGAAAGCAATATGCAACAACAAACAAATAAGAAATAAATTCATAAAAAGAAAAAAAAAAAACACACAACAACATGAATAAGCGATCTCCTATAAAAAAGAGAGAGTTGCCAAAACTCTACACGCTTTCGCTGGATCAGTGAATTATATACATTTTATAAGGGGGGAATTCATGAGCGTCAATGTGAAAGGGATCTTCATGGAATTGTCCAAAAGAATCTAGAGTGATACTGTTTTGTGGCTGTTTTCGGGTATTTTGATTCACCTTCTTTTCCACGTTAATACATATGGAAAGTGGTCGCTGCAAACCATTCAAAGGGCACACATTTCTAAGACCGTTATGTGGTTCAGAAGATAGATGTTGGTCAATTCATGTTTTGCTAGTGGGCGTTACTCGCGCTCCCAGTGGGTGTCACGACCGCGACCCCAGGAGGTCTGCCCTGACAGGATCGGTTAGATGGGCAGTGAAGGGAGTGACTGACCTCACACGCCTCCTCGAAGAGAGTAGCCCACACAAGAAAGTTAACTATACAAACCCATTTATTCACACTACACACCATAGTTCACAAATAAGCATTCCAACACACTCAACATGCATAATCACAATCAGCATTTCAACACACCACGCACGCACACACCATTAAGCATTCAACACACACCACATGCACATCACAATCAAGCATTTCAAACACACACGACATTCACCATTTAATCTCATAAATAAGCATTTCTGCAACCCATCCTTTCCGAGTCTCCATGTGGTTCCTCAACCCCTGCCTCTCCAAAGTCCAACTGGGAGCACCTGAGCACCAGGTGCCCCAACCGGGTCGGTCTTGAGCGGAGTGTCTTCGATTGCCGACACCACTGACCACACACAACTACGCCCAAATCGCCACAGTACGAGCTACCGCACGGTCCACATGGGCTGTTTGAAGTGCGAGGGTCGGTGGAGAGCGATCCCGTGGGTGGGACGAGGCGTCGTCCATGGAGGTCCGAAACAGGGATCAGGACCGTCCAGCAAGTCCGCGTACTTTTTCACATGTACGCCAGGCCCCAAACCCAGTGCGCGGCTCCAACAGTGCGTGGCCCCAACCCAGTGTGTGGCCCCAAACCAGTGCGTGGCCCCAAACCTAGTGCGCGGCCCCAACAGGTGTGCGGCCCCAACAGTGCGTGGCCCCAACCTGTGCGTGGCCCAACCAGTGCGTGGCCCCAAACCTTGTGTGCGGCCCACAGTGCAAGCTCCGGTGTGAAGCCCCCGGAGGAGGGAAGACGGAAACTGGGAGGAAAGAAGATAAAGAAGGGTACCGCTACCGGTGGGTGACCAGAAGAGGCCGTGTCAAGGCGTCTCTCTCTGCCCCTCTGTCCGTTAGAGGACTGGCAGGCGCAGATCGGAAAAAAATGATGAGTGATGTGATTGTCCCTCCCTACAGGCCGACTTATTGGATGAAGGTACCGACCGCTACCTTCGACGATAGGGGTGTAGAACCAAAACAGAGCATGGCACTTCAAGGAGACATCTTCCGCTCGAGTGAAGAAGAAACCATGCCAAAGCTCGATGGCACCCTACATGCCACGCTACGTCACTGTGAGCATCCTCATGCTAAGAAGGAATGATGCACGTGCGGCAGGTACAAGACAGGAGAGAGGCCGACAGACGACAAGCCAGTTCAAGCGATAAGGTACCAGCCACCCGGTGACCTGGCCACAGGATGAATTGCACGGGCCGTGGAATTTAGAGAGAGAGAGAGAGAAAGCAAACTATCCTGTGCTGAACGACATTAAGGTGCAAAGCACCACAAACCACATTAAGGGACGGATTACACGTCAACAGCAACGACAATTATATTAAATGAATAATTCCGCCACCCTAGACGGGTCAATCGGACACACGTGGGCCTTTGTGTGACAAAACTCGTGACAAAACCCCCCCTTCTAAAAAGCATCTGTTTCTCTGAGAATACACTGCTCCTTTGAACCTTGTCGATGTGCAAATTCACAATCATATTGGACCGAACCCACCCCTCTGTAATCGACAGAGTACGATTACATCCAATACAAGCATTCCACGATGAATTACACAGGTTGCACTAAATAATACTACATTTTTCAAACAACCTATGCAAACCTTCCAATAAAATAAAATTTCAATCCGCGACATGGTGATGATTCATACAACAATAACTGTCACTGACACTGACCCCATATGGGGACATAACCCTGGTTGAGGGGAATTGTCCCTCTGACTGCTTTCCCAATCGGTGTGCTGACTACGGAGCTCGGCTGAGCCCCCATAGTCAGGCGGGGTGGGGCTGGCATCCGTATTGCTAGACTTGAACCTTGATATGGCGAAATGTTGTAACGCATGACCTCTGCAGTTCCACGGCCCAACCCATGAGTCGCACGACTGACCGGACGGATTCGGTCCAGGTATGGAGAGGATGATGATCACTCTCAAGCACCAAACTAACGGCCGTTAACATGTAGGGGTATAACTCCTGATGCCCCTCACGTCTTGCTAGTCACTCTTGTTCATCGTGTGGTATCTAGGTCTCGCATCTGTGAGTTTTCTTGTCTCGCAATATGCAAGCGGTTGGCAGTTCCCTTCCCCTGGTCCTGTAGCAACTCCGCCCCAATCCCCACTGCAGATGATCAGTTCGGCAGGACAAAAGGAAGACTGGGATTGGGAGAGCAGGACTGGCAGCGAGTTGTCAGGGCCATCTTCAAGGCGTCAAAACGCCTGTTGGCCAACGTCTCATCCCCAAACAAACGTTCGGGGTCTTCCCTTTTGTCACTGTCAGTGAGGGGTTTGGGCAACTTTGCAAAATCATGGATGAACTAGCGGGTAGTATCCTGCAAGTCCAAGGAATGACCGCAACTCCTTTTTGGTACCAAGGGAGGTTTGGCCACCCTGCAATTTTGGCCACACTTGTTTTCCTCCGGTAGCACCAAACATCGCTGCAGATGATGCCCCAGTAGGAAATCTCGTCCGGACCAAGCTGACATTTGGAAGGGACGGGCGCTGTCATCTGAATCGTCGCGCAGACGAAGGAAACAGGCGACGGAGGCGCGAGACGTGCGAGTTCCAATCTACAGTAAACTGCAGTAGCTGGTCATCCAGGAAATTGTTCAGATCTGGTGTATTGAGAGGGAGGGCAATTGTCGCAATGACGCGACTGACAATTGCCATCCAGCAGTTTTGAGGCAAAAAGGGCTCACGTTCCACTGGAATGTCCTTCGGCGTCGTGAATGCCGTTTTAGGGTTGTCCTGCCCCTACTGCGCATGGGGAATCTGCAGTTACCCTTTGCGTGATCGAACTTAGAGGATCATAGTTGGCCTGGATCACTGTAGCCGAAGATTTTGTCGACATCCGATTAGGTTCAGCATCAAACTGGGAGAACTTATTCAACCGTTCGAAATTCGAGCAGAACCTCATTTTTGCCTTCCTTCTTCTTTACCAGAGGATGGGGCATGATTACGGATGTACTCGCACGTTCAATGACCACCAACCTCAAATGGCCTGCACCGACTACGGGAAACGCCGGCCTGGAGAGTGTAGGCAGAGCGGTACTGTTTGACCCTATTTGGGGTCTCGGTGGCTCAAGGCCAGTGTCACTCGCAAGGGTACTGTGCAGGGGCCATCGTGAGCTCGTCCTGCGAACTCACTGGCCCAACCGTGCAGTTGTTCAGTCTGTGCTGCAGGAGAGGTTTGAACCGACTGCTAACATCCTGCACCGACTCTTATCAGAGAGAGGAATTCTGTGGGGGATTGTCCTGAGCCACGGGGGGAACACGGCCCCCCCCCCCCCCCCCGTGCTCATCCGCCACTTCCACATCGATGGGCGGGCCCGCTCCTCCTGCCTTGCCCTGAGTTCAGTCGCACGTACGCTTCAGAGGTTGGCCGTTGATACTGGCGTTTCCTTCCCACGCACACGAATCCGGTTGTACCAGTCACCCACCAGACTGGCAGACCACGAACGGACCCTTGCCAAGCAAGCTGAGTTGTTCTTCTTTTGGGGGAAGGGAGAAGCAAAACCTCATTCACCTCGGCTCAATAACCACGTTCAACACTGCGCCGGTTGTACAAAGCCTTTGTACTTGGTTTTTGCCGACTGCAAGTGTTGCTGAGGCAGCTGCAAGTGGTCAGCGATGCGTGTTTGGCGAAGGATCGACCACATTCGACTCTCCTCCTTGACAGCAGGTTCCTTATCGTCGTGAGTCCACATCTGTTCAAGACGTTGGTGGGTCCACGTACTGTCTGCCATACGGAGTACGAAACGGGGGAGGACAGGCATGCTTTCCTGTGGAACCTCCCTGTCGGCGAACAGCACGGCGGGGATGAAACGATCCCAATCACGAGGTGGTTTTGCTCTGCCGCATAGGCGACGCAACATCTGCTTCAATGTCCTTTAAAGCGCTCGACAAGGACCATTGCTGCGCATGATAGGGTGACGTTTTGTATCTTGTGAACATTGAGCAGGGCGTGTTTCTTCCTGTTTGGTTTGGTCAGAATAACTGGTCGGTTCTGCTCCGAAAGGATCTTCTTGGGGACACCTGTGCGCGTTCCATATTGCCTTTAGGAGCGTCAGCAACAGTAGGGGCATCGGATAGTCTAAGCGGGACAGCCTTGGGTACCGAGTCGCGTAGTCCACCACTACCAAGATGTAGCGTGACCGCGATCGGATGGTGGATTAATGGGTCCCACCAGGTCGACACGAACCTTGCTGAATGGCTCCCAGCCAGAGGCATCTGACCCTAGGGGAAACACGCTTTCAAGCGACCCTTAGGCGTTGTCCGTTGGCAGGACATCGCAATGCACGGCAGTACTGCCTAACATGGCGTAGTTCATCCCCGGCCAGAAGAAGTCCTGTCTTACTCGCTCGAGAGTCCGCTTGGAGCCCATATGACCTGCCATGGGGGAATCATGGGCCCTGCCGGGAACAGAGTCTCTCAAGCTTTGGGGAAACGACAAGCTGCTTGGCCACACGATCTGCCTGGAGTTGGAAAAACCCTAAGAGGATCCCCTTGTGAAGCTTGAAGCTTCACCTTGGCCCGTGTAGGGGCTGCAGGACTGAGCGGGACGATCTACCAGTCTGTCGCAGGCGTTGGACATCCCAATGTCCCTGGCTGATGACGGACCTGTTAGCAGGATCGGCCCTTGCAAGAACCTCGTCAGAGATCGGCTGAAAAGATACGGGACGCCATTCCTGCCTCCTGCTTCTTAGCTTTGGCGCGTGTGGTAACTCCCACACACGCATGTACGGGCAGATCCGTAGACACCAGGCTGACTGCGTCCGTCCGACAAAGTGATAGTATTCCTCTATAGAAGGGAATAACATAGGTCGCTCCACCGCGATGGCCCACACTTCGCCACAGCATGTAGGGGGGGGACGATAGAAATGAGTACAGAAGGACGGGCTGGGGTAAAAACCAGCCTCCAAACACGCACACATTTCATAACTGGCGCCTCGCTGAGCCTCAGGGGAAAACCAATCCTTTATCAAAAAGGACGTTGGAGGTCCCGAATCCCTGATGGTGTCGACCAGGGAAGAACCAGCCAATAGAGAGAATACACTGGGCACCTCCGTTCCACAGAAGCTGGATGGAGAAACCCTCGTTAGCCGAGGAACGCAGGACCGTGGAAAGAACTTGCCCCACGTCTACCGGCGGCTTTAGCGAATCTTTCCTAATGTGGCCGGGAACGGGACCACAAAGAAAACTCTGTCGGGCGTGGTGCTGAGCGTCCCGATGAATGTCCTCGCCTTGTTGACCGCTAGCAGTCGCCGGTGCCCTACTGCCACTAGGTCCCGTGAGGGTCTCCTGTCCGTATCTGGCGATGCCCATAAAAGCCCTCGGGCTTCAGCAAACACCTCAGCGGCTTGAATCGCAGCTGCGAAATCTGTGGGGTGCTGATCTCGCTATACGGATCCTCAACTCTGGGGACACGGTGGGTGTCAGTCAGCTGTTCGGAATGGAATCAGTATTATCAGCGTCAAGCTCCAGCTTAGCCAACTGACGCTCAATTACCCTAGCGGTTTTACGCAGCCTAATCTCCCAAACTGTCTCCGAAGGTCTCATCGTTATTCTTTTCGTGGACGAATTTCCTCCTGTTCGTCTTGGTGTAAGTGGGAATACGCTTACGCAGAGCATTAAACTGCATGTCTGCATACAGAAGCACCTTCATTTAGAGTCGAAGCATACAAACTCCATTGCAGCACCCTGATAGTCCAGAAAAAAGGTGCATGGCCTTTTGTTCTCAGACAATTGGTATGAACTTTGCACCTGGTCATAATGCTCTAAGAACATATCATGTCCTCACTAGGTCTGAACTTGGATCTTTAACTTTGGGCTCCTCTAACTCTATCACCTTGCCTGTCGATAACCCCTCATTTACAGGTGCGGGAGCCCGCGAAAGAAGTTGTTCCATCTTCATCCTGCGCAGTGCACTCCTGTCTGCTGCCTCCTCCCTACACTGATCCAACTCTTCCCGGCGGAGGAGAGCTTCCTATATTGGCAGCCTCCTCCCCTACGCAAAGCTTCTGTCTGGGTCAGTCTCCTCTCTGCGCTGAGCCTACCATCCTATATAGCTATTCCCTTCGCAGGGCTTCCTGCTGGATGCCTCTTCCCCTATGCAGGGCTTCCTCTTCCCGACGGCGGGGGCTGCATCTCTCGTCGCCTAGTTGCTCCACAAAAAAAACATCTGCACGGAGGCGATGTCCTGAGCAAGGATTCACACTCGTCACGGGAGGTGACCCGTTTGCCCGTCCCTTGGGTCTCGACTTTCATGAGGAAAGTCTCCCGGGGCTACTCCTTACGAGGGGAAGCATGAAGAAAAGAGGGTTTTGATTTCTGTGACCTGATCAGAAGCCCACAGATGCTTCGCTATACTTTGACGCTTCCGAGCGGGAAGTGCCCGTCGGGGGTCTCAAAGGAAGATCCCTAGCGATAGAGCTTAGTGAAAGTACCTCGCTGTGGACTATCGGCTACAGCACTGAATATGTGAAGTCACTGTTGTCGCAATTTTTTTTATCTGGTACTAATAGTAGGGACTACATCCTGAAGACCCTTCCTTCTTTGTCGCATAGGCGTGCCAATACCACCTGCCACCGGACGTTTGCCATGACAACAATATCCTACGGTTCCTCAAATAAAGGGGAAAGACACAATCCACTCGGAAAGAAACAAATATTTTAGGTTGGGGATGTGTGTGTTTGTGTCGCGGATGTGTTCGGCTGCTCCCACTCTGGCAACACGCGCTCACAGCACGAGCAACAGGCGGTGGGGCTCACCGAAAAAACAAAAACAAAAAAAGAAAGTCCAGCTGCTCCAATCTGGCAACACCGCGGCTCCTCAGCACGAGCAAACAGTGCGGTGGGGCTCACGGAAAAAAAACAAATGGCAGATGGAATCCGAGAGCGAGGAAAAAGTGACACTACCGTCCGATACACCCACTGTTCTCAATAACCACCCGGTAAAAAAAAATGGCATAACTTCAAAACAGGAATGACAGACAGAGTGGCAAACAGAAAGGGAAAGTCTTACGGCCGTATCTGCGCTGAGGCACCGGCGGAAGGATGTATTGTGACGCGGTCGACGATTCCCCAGGGTCACCCACCCTCGACTCCCCAGCCACACCAGCTGTTCCTTCAGGCCACCAAAAGACTCCCTACACGATAGAGTCACCCCAGCCATCCACCACAAACAAAACGAAAACTAACTAAACGTATACAAAAACAGACAGAACTGGCCATGGTACTCCGCGAAAATGAGAGTGACAGTCAGTGCCTTCACATCCGGACCGAGCCCCCACAAAATGTCACGACCGACCCCTGGAGGTCTGCCCTGACAGATCGGTCTGGATGAGGAGTGAGGGAGTGACTGACCTAACGCTCGCAAGAGACCACACAAGAAAGATTACCAATACAACACCCCATTTATTAACCCCAACACACACATAGTACTAAAAAGCATTCCAACCACTCAACATGCACAATAACAAAGCAAGCATTTCAACATACACGTCGCACACACAATTAAGTCATTCCAACACAACACATGCACAATCAAATCAAGATTTCTACAACACGACATCACACAATTAATCATAAATAAGCATTTCCAGCACCATTCCCTTTCCGAGTCTCATGTGGTTCCCTCACACCCCTGCCTCTCCAAAGTCAACTGGGAGCTCCCTGACGCACCAGGTGCCCCAACCGGGTCGGTTTTCTTGAGCGGAGTGTCTTCGGATGCCGACACCACTGCCACAACAATACCCCCCCACCCAAATCGCACAGTACAGAGCTACCTACAACGGTCCATGGGCTGTTTGAAGTGAGAGGACCGGTGGAGAGCGCTTCCGGGAGACGAGGCGTCGGCACTGGAGGTCCGGACAGGGATCAGGACCGTCCAGCAAAGTCACGTACTTTTTCACCAGTTACGCGCCCCAACCAGTGCGCGGGGCCTCCAACCAGTGCATGGCCCCAACCATGTGGTGTGGCCCCAACCAGTTGCGTGGCCCCAACCAGTGCGTGGCCCAACCAGTGGGCGGCCCCAACCAGTGCGTGGCCCCCATCCAGTGCCGTGGCCCCAACCAGTGCGTGGCCCAACCAGGTGTGACGGCCCCAACCAGTGCAAGCTCCGGGTGAAGCCCCGGGGAGGATGGGAGAAGACGGTACTGGGAGGAAACGAAGATAGAATGGTACAGCTACCCGTGGTGACCAGAGAGGCGGGGTCAAGCGACTCTCTTGTCTTGTCCAGTCGAGGAGGACAGCAGCGCAGATGCGGAAAAAAGATATGGACGTGATTGTGATGTCCCTCCCCTACAGGCCGACAGTAGGGATGAAGGTACCGACCGTACTTCGCCGAATTGGTGTGTAGTGTAGAAACAAAACGAGCAGTGAGCTCTCAGAGACATCTTCCGCTCGAGTGAAGAGAAAACCTGCCCTAGCGATGGCAGCCAAAGTGCCACGTACCGTACAGTGAGCAAGCCTTAAGCTTTAGAGGAATGATGCACGTGCGGCAGGTACAAGACTGGTGAGAGCCCCGACCGACCATGAGTCAGCAGTTCAAGCGAAAGGTAACCAGCCACAGTGATACCAGCAGGATGTTTGCACGGGCAGTGGAATTAGAGAGAGAGAGAGAGAAGAAGCAAAAATAACCTGAGCTGAATGACATTAGGTGCAACGCACACAAACACATTACGGGACGGATTACACGACAACAGCAAACGACAATAAATAACTGAATAATCCCACCTAGACGGGGTCAATCGTCGTAGGCCTCGTGACAAACTCGTGACAGTGGGCATGTTATTAATTTGGGATAAGATGTACGATGTAGTCTTGTCTGTCCATGATGTTTGGCATTTCATTTAAATCAATGTTGAAATCACTCTAAAATAATTAATTCTGTAGCATCAAGTGATGCTTGCATCAATCATGGACGTACTGTCCCATCCAATCAGCATGTTCTGCTGAGGTTTCGTTACTCAAAGCGATTTTGATGGGTTTCGTTCTATTAACTGATATTTGCCCTACTGCTTTCAATTCAAAACTTTTCAAAGTTCATTATAAACGTTGGCATTTAATGTTTCATGAATGTAAACTTAATATGCCCGTAGTTTTGGATTCGGTGGGATCTCTTGTACATATTGTAGCGGAGGTAGACAGTGGCATAAGGGAAATATGTGAAAGTCTGGATTCAGTGAAGCCAATTTAGGAAAGGGTTTGTCCTTGAGATGACAGTATAGTGGGTATATCCTGTAATTTGTTTTGTATATGGTTTATATTTAGAACATGTCCAATACGGTAATCCGTCTTCCTGTGGCCACGCTGAATATGATTGTACCATTTGTTGTAATTAAACAAAAATAGCGATGAATACACTTTAAAAACAAACACAAATATGTCATATAATACACACAAAATACAACAATCTTCAATGCCAAAAAGATAATGACTCATAAGAAACAAAACAAAAACTAAATTGCAAACCCACTTGCAAAACAAACATAAAAACAAACAGCAACAACAAAACTAATGGATCAATGCAAAATAATACTGATCTATGAAACAAGGCAGAAGTTAAATTCACAGAGATATGGGACTCACTGTGACAAGTTTCACCGAAGGTTTATCTACACACAAGAGGTTTCTAGGCGTGCTCACGCACCACTTAGATACAATAGAAACTATGTTATATAAAACGGAGTAGAGAGAGAGAAGAAGAGAGATGAGAGAGGAGAGAGAGTGAGGGGAAGAAGAGAGTGGAGAGAGAGGAGAGAGAGAGTGACGATGAGGAGTCTCGAGAGACGAGAGAGAGGAGAGAGGGAGAGGAATTTCTCAGCAGTATAATTTGATTAAAGTAAAATGTTATATCTCCACACTTGCTATTGATGTTTAAATGTCCACAATGCAGTTTTTTCGTGCTTGTGGGAGGTTTTAAAAAAAAAAAATAATTTATTTATTACTTTTTTGTGCTGCGTCGGCACAGGTCCACGAGGATTGGAGTCACTTTTAAATCCCATTGTCTTTCTTCAACCCACACAGGAAGGCTGTGTCTTTTCTCACTGTTTAGTATTGTGTTGCCAACGTGCGTCACTCCTTGACGCCCACCCTATTTCCTTGAACACACACGTCGCATTAATCTTTTTAAAAAATTATAACATGGGCATATAGCATACCTGCATAAATAGAGAGAGAGAGAGAGAGAGAGTGAGAGAGAGGATGAGAGAGGTGAGAGAGAGAGAGTGAGAGAGCTAGAGACTGAAGGAGTTAGAGGAGAGATGAGAGAGAAGAGAGAGAGAGTGAGAGAGCTGAGAGAGAGAGATAGAGGAGAGAGATTTGAATTTTTTAGTACAGTTAAGATGTAATCTGTGTTATTGTTACAATTTAGGAATTTATTTTACTGAGTATATTCAATGTTAAATCTTTCGATGTTAAGTTTCCGTTATTATTTCATGTCAATGCTACTTTAGTCTGTTTGTTATGAGCTGCATCTGTAGTTGATTTACTCTCTGTTCAGGAGCTGTTATGTCCCTTGATATCTTAATGGAGTGTCCTGCGGCGTGCCTGTAACCATCGTCAACACAGCGCAGGCCTCCAATGGTGGTTCAGGACTGCTCGAAAAGGCGGAGTGAAGTCAGTGCTTTCTGGGTCCTTCCCAAGCACCTTCGGTGTTTCTTTTCGTCTATGCTTAACTAGGCTGACCCTGGAGAAAGGCCAGTGCGGTGAGGAAAATGACCACTGACCACAGGGGAAAAGTCCTGTGCAGTGCTGGAAAGGACTTACAACTTTGGATTCTCTCTTGAGGGCACATAAGACCGTATGGCGAAAGCTTGGCTGTGTCTGGTGGGGCACTGTCTTCATCTATCCGTAAGCAGGGGTAGTTGGGTCTGTGGGGTGTGCTCGGCAGCTGGAGGGTGGTGGTTTTTCGCCGGTGGGCTCTGCAGTCATGAAATACGGGCTGGTACACCCATGGAGATGCTACTTTAAGGCTGTTATGAGCTGTATCCTGTAGTCTGATTTACCTCTGTTCAGGAGCAGTTATGTCCCTTGATATCTAAATGGAGTGTCCTGCGCGTGCCTGTACCCATCGTCAACACAGCGCAGGCCTCCAAGGGTGGTACAGGACTGCTCTAAAGGCGGGTGAAGACAGTGCTTCTCTGGGTCCTCCCCAGCACCTTCGGGTGTTTCTTTTTCTTCTTTGCCTTAACTAGGCTGACCCTGGAGAAAGGTCCAGTGACGGTGAGGAAAGACCACTGACCACAGGGAAAGTCCGTTGACGTGGGAAAGACTACAATTTGGATTCTCTCTTGAGGCACATAAGACCGTTGGCGAAAGCTTGGCTGTGTCTGGAGTGGCACTGTCTTCATCTATCCGTGGCAGGGGTAGTTGGGTCTGTGGGGTGTGCTCGGCAGCTGGAGGGTGTGTTTTTCGCCGGTGGGCTCTGCAGTCATGAAATACGGGCTGGTACACCCATGGGATGCTACTTTAAGGCTGTTATGAGCTGATCCTGTAGTCTGATTTACCTCTGTTCAGGAGCAGTTATGTCCCTTGAATCTTAATGGAGTGTCCTGCGCGTGCCTGTACCATCGTCAACACAGCGCAGGCCTCCAAGGGTGGTACAGGACTGCTCAAAGGCGGGTGAAGACAGTGCTTCTCTGGGTCCTCCCAGCACCTTCGGGTGTTTCTTTTTCTTCTTTGCTTAACTGGCTGACCTGGAGAAAGTCCAGTGACGGTGAGGAAAGACCCATGACCACAGGAAAGTCCGTTGACGTGGAAAGATACAATTTGGATTCTCTTTGAGGCATAAGCCGTTGGCGAAAGCTGGCTGTGTCTGAGTGGCACTGTCTCATCTATCCGTGGCAGGGTAGTTGGGTCTGTGGGTGTGCTCGGCAGTGGAGGTGGTGTTTTGCCGGTGGGCTCTGCAGTCATGAAATACGGGCTGGTACACCATGGGATGCTACTTAAGGCTGTTAGACTGATCCTGTAGTCTGATTTACCTTGTCAGAGCAGTATGTCCTTGATATCTAAGGAGTGTCCTGCGCGTGCTGTACCATCGTCAACACAGCGCAGGCCCCAAGGGGGTACAGGATGCTCTAAAGGCGGTGAAGACGTGCTTCTCTGGTCTCCCAGCACTTCGGTGTTTCTTTCTTCTTCTAACTAGCTGACCTGGAGAAGTATACGTGAGAAGACACTGCCAGAAAGTCTTTACGTGGAAAGACTACAATTTGATTCCTCTGAGCAATAAGACCGTTGGCAAAGCTGTGTGTCTGGAGTGGCACTGTCTCATCTTCGTGGAGGGGTGTTGGGTCGTGGTGTGTGACTGGAGGGTGGTTTTTCCGGTGGGCTGCAGCTGAAATACGGCTGTACACCTGGGATGCACTTAAGCTGTTAAGCTGATCCTGGCTGATTTCCTTGTTAGACAGTTATGTCTGATTAAGGAGTGTCCTGCGGCGTACCATCGCAACACAGCAGGCTCCAAGGTGACAGATGCTCAAGCGTGAAAGGCTTCTCGGGTCCTCCGCACCTTCGGGTGTTTCTTTTTCTTCTTGCTTACAGGCTGACCTGGAGAAAGTCGTGACGTGAGAAGACCACTGCCAAGGAAATCTTTGACGTGGAAGCTACAACTTTGGATTCTCTCTGAGGCAATAAGACGTTGGCGAAACTTGCTGTGTCGAGTGGCACTGTTCATCATCCGTGCAGGGTAGTTGGGTCTGTGGGTGTGTGAGTGGAGGGTGTGTTTTCGCGGTGGCCTGCGTCTGAATCGGGTGTAACCATGGATGCTACTTAGGTGTTTAGTGTCCTGTAGTCTGATTACCTTGTTCAGGGGCGTAGTCCCTTGATATCTAATGGAGTGTCCTGCGCGTGCCTGTACCATCGTCAACACAGCGCAGGCTCCAAGGGTGGTACAGGACTGCTCTAAAGGCGGTGAAGACAGTGCTTCTCTGGGTCCTCCCAGGCACCTTCGGGTGTTTCTTTTTCTTTTCTTCATGTCATCCGTTGTTATTTACGTTATTTTCGTTTCTCGTTATTTATTTAATGTCAGTACAACAACAACTATGCTAATCTGACAGTAAATGGTTTCAGTCAGTCAGTGTGTGTGTGTGTGTGTGTGTGTGTGTGTGTGTGTGTGTGTGTGTGTGTGTGTGTGTGTGTGTGTGTGTGTGTGTGTGTGTGTGTGTGTGTCTGTTTGTGGTCCCTCGGGTATCCTGATGTTGAAATATAACTGAAAATGTAATGTAGACTGCACTATGAGAGAGAGAGAGAGAGAGAGAGAGAGGAGGAGAGAGAGATGAGAGAGAGAGAGAGAGAGAGAGAGAGAGAGAGGAGAGAGAGAGAGGACATTTTTGCAATCAGGGAATTGTGATTAATTTTCCTTATGGTGTGTACAGTTTGCAGGCATGGACAGTACAACCTTCACAGTTGTACAGCATGTGTGGATGACACAGACACCGTGAAGCGTCTCTTTGCATTGTACTTACATGCACACCATTGTTTTCACCTTACTGCCGTGTCTGTCCGTGTCAGCAGTGCTTGCAGTTGCTGTGAAATCCCACAACATGAGAGAAAAGTCCCAATGCTGTGAACACTCTCTGCTTCAGCGACTGTGGCCACGACCTGGGGTGACGGGAAGTACTCAACACCGTCCTTTGTGTGGACACTTCAGCATCACCCTGCTGATGACCAGTCCTTTGTGTGGACAGTTCAGCATCATCCTGCTGATGACCAGTCCTTTGTGTGGACAGTTCAGCATCACCCTGCTGATGACCCAGTCCTTTGTGTGGACAGTTCAGCATCACCCTGCTGATGACCGGTGTGCAGAGATCAGCATCACCATGCTGTTGTCCAGTCCTTTGTGTGCACAGTTCAGCATCATCCTGCTGATGTCCAGTCCTTTGTGTGGACAGTTCAGTATCATCCTGCTGATGACCAGTCCTTTGTGTGCACAGTTCAGCATCATCTGCTGATGTCCAGTCCTTTGTGTGGACAGTTCAAGCATCATCCTGCTGATGACCAGTCCTTGTGTGGACAGCCAGCATCATCCTGCTGATGACCAGTCCTTTGTGTGCCCAGTTCAGCATCACCCTGCTGATGACCAGTCTTTTGTGTGGACAGTTCAGCATTACCCTGCTGATGACCAGTCCTTTGTGTGCACAGTTCAGCATCACCCATCCTGCTGATGACCGTCCTTTGTGTGGACAGTTCAGCATCACCCTGCTGATGACCAGTCCTTTGCGTGAACACTTCAGCATCATCCTGCTGATGACCAGTCCTTTGTGTGCACAGTTCAGCATCATCCTGCTGATGACCAGTCCTTTGTGTGCACAGTTCAGCATCACCCTGCTGATGACCAGTCCTGTGTGTGGACAGTTCAGCATCATCCTGCTGATGACCAGTCCTTTGTGTGGACACTTCAGCATCACTCTGCTGATGACCAGTCTTTTTGTGGGACAGTTCAGCATCACCCTGCTGATCACCAGTCCTTTGTTTGCACAGTTCAGCATCACCCTGCTGATGACCAGTCCTTTGTGTGGGACAGTTCAGCATCATCCTGCTGATGACCAGTCCTTGTGTGGACAGTTCAGCATCACCCTGCTGATGGCCAGTCCTTTGTGTGGACAGTTCAGCATCATCCTGCTGATGACTAGTCCTTTGTGTGGACAGTTCAGCATCATCCTGCTGATGACCAGTCCTTTGTGTGGACAGTTCAGCATCATCCTACTGATGACCAGTCCTTTGTGTGGACAGTTCAGCATCATCCTGCTGATGACCAGTCCTTTGTGTGGACAGTTCAGCATCACCAGCTGATGACCAGTCCTTTGTGTGGACAGTTCAGCATCATCCTGCTGATGACCAGTCCTTTGTGTGGACAGTTCAGCATCACCCTGCTGATGACCAGTCCTTTGTGTGGACAGTTCAGCATCCCTCATCCACCTTACAAGTCCCCTCCAAGATTTGGTGTTGATGCCAACAGTTTTTCATGTCTCTCTGACAAACAGTTTGAACCGCACCTGAGGGCGGCGACGTGTCGTCTTCTGGATGCCAGATCACGTGGAGAACCTGTTGGGGTGCGACCTTCTTGCACGCAGTGAACGTGTCCCAACAGACGGAGTCTGCATTACCTGGGCAAGATGACATGGTGTGAACGTGTCCCAACAGACGGAGGTCTGCATTGCCTGGCAAGATGACATGGTGTGAACGTGTCCCAACAGACGGAGTCTGCATTGCCTGGGCAAGATGACATGGTGTGAACGTGTCCCAACAGACGGAGTCTGCATTGCCTGGGCAAGATGACATGGTGTGAACGTGTCCCAACAGACGGAGTCTGCATTGCCTGGGCAAGATGACATGGTGTGAACGTGTCCCAACAGACGGAGTCTGCATTGCCTGGGCAAGATGACATGGTGTGAACGTGTCCCAACAGACGGAGTCTGCATTGACTGGCAAGATGACATGGTGGTGACGCGGGTCTCGACATTACCTCAGTATTGGACACTGTCTCTGTCCAGGACATGCTGGAACATGGCGGTGACTAATTATGTGGAATCCTCTCCTTCGCCTTACGTGTGCTGGTCAAATGTCCGGCGGGTTGTTAACGATGCCTCATGGACATTTATCTGAGGTTAAAGAATGGCGAATCCAGACAAGTTGTAGAGGTGAGGAAAAAATGTTCCTTTGCCATTTCCTGGATGTGTGCGCGATCCACAAGCGAGGCTATCCCCATTTGGTAATACAGTGGGTTATTTTTTGCCAGACATTATCGGCCTCCATGGAGATAGGCAGGTGAACAGTGGAGTGTAGGCAGAAGAAGGGCATGACATATTAATACAATGATGAAGAATACACGAATGTAGACAGAGTGGACAGTTGTAGAAAACAGGACCACCAAGAACTCTGCACTGGAATGTTTCTGCCTTCCCAGCGGGATCATGACAATTTGCCTGGAGTAAAACCCCTCAACATCACAACAATGCCAATAGATGCCCCCAGACTCTGACAATAACTAAACTGAATGAGTATACAACCGGCTCAAAATGATCATCAACAAATTTGAAAAACGTATTCATAACGATCCCTCTAAACAACAGACAAACTAATCACAAAACACACGACGCGTTTCGACCTCGTAGGTTTTCTTCAGGCAAGAAACACAACACTCAGAGCAATGAAATTGAACGAGCAATCACATGTCTTCAAATTTGGCGCAAGACGAACGTTGATTCGTTTGTCCTGACAATAATGAAGGTATTCTCTTTACTTGTTTCTTTAATGAAAGTTATCTAAACTAAGAAGACCTAAGAGGTCAAAACGCGTCGTGTTTTGTCTTGTGATTCGTTTGTCTACGTTGTTCGGCGGAGTAGTTACATACACTTTTCAAAATTGTTTAGATTTCCATCTGCAGTGGCCTCATTTTGCAATTTGATCATCAACAAATTTGACAAGAGACACGTCCTCGTTGTTGTGGATGAACAGAATGCAAAGGCTGGTTATAGACGCCGAGCAAGAATGGGAGGATGTCTCTGGCCCCCTTCAAGGAGAATATCAGTCGAGGGGACCATGTGTGCCAGAAATTGCCAATGATAATGACTTGGTCCTTGTCAACACTCTCGGTGAGCCTAAACCATCAGGGCGATGGACGTGGCATTTCAAAACGGTCACAATCACGGCCAGGTTGGCTTTGTATTCTGTTGCACAGCAAGAAGAGGCCTGTCATTGATAGGTCTAAAACATGGACTTTACCAGAAGCTGACGTAGAGGCCTGTCATTGATAGGTCTAAAACATGGACTTTACCAGAAGCTGACGTAGAGGCCTGTCATTGATAGGTCTAAAACATGGACTTTACCAGAAGCTGACGTAGAGGCCTGTCATTGATAGGTCTAAAACATGGACTTTACCAGAAGCTGACGTAGAGGCCTGTCATTGATAGGTCTAAAACATGGACTTTACCAGAAGCTGACGTAGAGGCCTGTCATTGATAGGTCTAAAACATGGACTTTACCAGAAGCTGACGTAGAGGCCTGTCATTGATAGGTCTAAAACATGGACTTTACCAGAAGCTGACGTAGAGGCCTGTCATTGATAGGTCTAAAACATGGACTTTACCAGAAGCTGACGTAGAGGCCTGTCATTGATAGGTCTAAAACATGGACTTTACCAGAAGCTGACGTAGAGGCCTGTCATTGATAGGTCTAAAACATGGACTTTACCAGAAGCTGAAGTAGAGGCCTGTCATTGATAGGTCTAAAACATGGACTTTACCAGAAGCTGACGTAGAGGCCTGTCATTGATAGGTCTAAAACATGGACTTTACCAGAAGCTGACGTAGAGGCTGTCATTGATAGGTCTAAAACATGGACTTTACCAGAAGCTGACGTAGAGGCCTGTCATTGATAGGTCTAAAAATGGACTTTACCAGAAGCTGACGTTTGTACTGGCCAGGATCTAGTCAAGATGAAATTCATCTTTTGTCAAAGATCAACAAGGAATTGAAATACCTTGTCTTGGTGAAATTGTTTTTTTTTTCTCAAAACACAACGAGAAATTAAAGAAATTGTCTGAAATTTAGAACTGACGAGTAACAAGGCCTGTCGTTGTTGAACATGTTCAAGACCAATAGCAGGAAAATGTGTCCCACTACTTCAGGTGGAAGAAGACTTCAAAGCAATAGTTACAGTATGGTGCGCATGGTGGACATTTTGTCCACTTTTGGTCTGAAGCAAGCTGTTTCAGAGCCCACCCACAGGTCTGGTCACATCATTGACTGGGTGCTGTTTCGTCCTGATGACAATGTGTTTCGTTCATGTTATGTCTCTCAAAAACTTGACTTCTGACCATTTTGCTGTTCTGTGTGACTTGGATGTGCGGCGGCCGATGCGGCAGCCAGAGTATCGAAAGGTTAGAAATCTCCGTGCGATTGATTTGACTGTGTTCAGGCATGATGTAGCTGCTCTGGCTGCTGCGTCGCCCACGCCATCCGCTGATCAGTTGTGTGATGAGCTCCGTTCCATCCTTGACGATCACGCCCCAGCAGCGCAGCGCAAGGTCCCTCAGCGTCACCCCACTCCGTGGGTATAATGCTGTCGCTTCTGAACTCCGTGCTTTAAAGCATGACAAGCGACAAGCTGAGCGGCAGTGGCTGCGCTCTGGTTTGGTCATTCACAAACAAATTTTCTGTTCGTTAAAACACAAGATAAATCGTCTTGTCGACAAGGCAAAGACTGTGTATTTCAATGCAAAGATAAATGCTTCTACCACTTGTAGGCAGTTGTTTTCAATCACAAACACGCTAATGAATAAGACCCGTTGTACTGCTCTCCCTTCTTTCCAGTCTCGTTATTACCTCAGAGGTTCTGCGACTTCTTTGTGTCCAAGGTGTCCGCCATTCGAGGCAACATTGACATGTCAGCCAGTGCAGGTGTTCCTGTTAATGACGATCCAGTGTCCTTCAGTGGTACCCCCCTCCTTCAGTTCAGCCCGGTTGAGGCTAGCACGGTCCTTAAGACCATCCGCAGTATGACCCCTACCTCCTGTGACCTTGACCCTGTTCCTACACCTCTCTTACTTGAGTGCATTGATGACATTCTCCCTGTCCTGACACAGATGATCAATGATTGCTTCCAGTCCGGCACCTTCCCTAGTGTTTTTAAGCAAGCTATAGTTAAGCCGCTTTTGAAGAAGCAGGATCTGGACCCAAACAAGCTCAGCAATTATAGACCAGTCTCCAACCTTTCATTTCTTTCGAAATTGTTAGAGAAGTTAGTTTTGCAGCAGATGCTGGAGCACGTGCCTAGGTATGACCTTTTGGCGCGTTTTCAGTCTGCGTACCGTGCTCATCATTCCACTGAAACCGCTCTCCTCCGCGTTCTAAACGACCTTTTTGTTGCTTCGGACGATTCCAAAGTTTCCCTTCTCACGCTGTTAGATCTGAGTGCCGCGTTTGACACCATAGATCATGGAATTCTTCTCACCCGTCTCAGACACGTTTTTGGCATTGATAACGTAGCGCTTTCTTTCCTGCAATCATACCTCTCTGGACGTAGGCAGACCGTTTCGATCCAGCTTTGTTTCTAAACCTACACCTCTCAAGTTTGGAGTTCCACAGGGCTCAGTTCTAGGCCCTCTGCTGTTTCTACTGTACACACAACCACTTCCCAACGTAATTGATAGTCATTCAGTCTCTCACAGTGAATTTGCTGATGATACTCAGCTCTACAACTCTTCTTATCCCAATCAAATCCATAGACTTCTTTCTACAGTAAAAACTGTATCTCTGACGTGAAACGGTGGATGACCCAGAACAAGCTCCAACTTAATGATTCAAAGACAGAAGCTCTTCTGGTTGGCGGTAGGGGTGAATCGGACCAGGCCCTCAAAATCACTATTGGTCACAGCGAAATAGCATTCTCCACATCTGTAAGGAACCTAGGAGTCATGTTTGATGAAGATCTGTCCATGAAACCTCATGTAAACAAAGTTTGTCAGGTAGCGTATCACGAGTTAAGGAAAATTAGCACTATTCGCCACTATCTTTCACAACAGGCCACTCAGACTTTGTTACTTCACTTGTTCTGTCTCGTCTTGACTATGGAAATTCTCTTGTTGCCGGCATCCCTGACACTGCTAAACAAGCTCCAAAAGTTCAAAATAGTGCTGCTAGGTTAGTTTTTAGATGTCCCAAGAGAACTCACACCACTCCACTCCTTCGAGCCCTGCATTGGCTCCCCATCGCCCAGAGAATAGATTATAAACTTAGCATTATGTGTTTCAACGTCATCAACCAAACCGCACCGCACGCACTCAAAGAAATTCTCACAGTCTACACCCCCTCTAGATCTCTCCGTTCATCTACTGACACAAAACGTTCAAGGTTCCCCGACGCAACAAGAAAACTCAAGGACAGCGTGCCTTCTCTTACATCGGCCCTATTAACATGGAACAGCCTGCCTCTCCATGTACGAAATTCTAATTCCTGACACAGTTCAAAAGCTCCCTTAAGACCCACCTCTTTCGATCCGCCTTTCCCGCTCACTAGTGACATGCAGCTGCTTGCTTTGCACATGTACATAATGACTGATTTTGATGAGTGTTATACATTATTGAGTTTCAGACACCTTAACCATGTACAGTTAGTTTATCCTTGTATATTTCTTATCCCTTATTTTATTACTATTTGTATTGTGAGTGTGTGGATTGTGAGTTTTGTGAGTTTGCTACGTATGAGTATATATGCACGAAATGCCATTGTAAACGCCACGAGCTTCTTGACAAGAAGGTGTGTGCGTATAAATAATCACTATTATTATTATTATTAAAGCTCCAGGAACAGAGTGATGACTGAAGAGAAACAGAAGTTCCAGGAATAGACCATTGAAAATCAGAACCATGAATCACAAGCACTGTCTTAGAGACGTGTAACTCTGTAGCAGCTTGGAACATCACAAGAAGACCGAGGGAGGGGAGGGAGGATACGGTGCTACAAAGAGAAGAGCCAGTAAAAGAATAGAAATAAAACCAAACGAAAATCTAATGAAACAACAGTCTGACAAAACTGGGGAAACACTGAAAGCAATGATAAAACAAATCTTTTTGAAGTTGAAAAAGTCTTACCAAACGAGAGCAAAGTCAGTGGCATTTAAGACAAAGACAACGACTGTCTCGCACAAAAATAATCCATCACAACAAAGTGTACCGGACATTCCTCTGAACCCCAACACCAACAGACCAGGCCATGGAGGATGGCAGCTGTCTGTTGAAGAGGCAGTGGTGTTGCACAGTAGATCAGTCAGTTGTGGAGTTGCAGTGCCTGTTGTGGCTGAAGAGCCCGACCTTGAGCGGCAGACTCTGTTGCAGTTGCTGCAGGTGGAGTCTTGGTCATCAGTGCCTGTGGGTGCCGCAGCAATTCGTTGCTGTCTGCGGTGCCTCTGTTCTTCCCACTGGGCCTCTCTCCTCTCTCTGCTTGCTTGTGCCGGCCTTGATGGTGGATCGCCAGCTGACCTGGTCTTAAGCTGCTGTCTCTAGGTCTGCTGGGTCAAGGCTGCCTGCCCCCAGGTCGCGCTTGCATACATGCTTGAGCGTAAGGCGGGCCGTCCTGTGGGTCTGGAGCCTGTAGCCAGCTCGCTATGCAGCATGTCCTTTGGGATGCGACCGTCGTCCATGCGGCTGATGTGGCCAATTCAGCGCAGGTGTCTCTGTGTCTGCATGGCGAACATACTAGGCATCCCCGCCTGCATCTGGCATCTGCACCACCATCTGGCATCTGCACCATACCACCATCTGGCATCTGCACCACCATCTGGCATCTGCACCACCATCTGGCATCTGCACCACCATTTGGCATCTGCACCACCATCTGGCACACTGGTCGTGGTCCAGGCCATGGAGTCCATCACTACTCGTCACACTTCCCAAGACATGATATCTCCCAGAACAGCCAGACCTATGGGACCAGAATAGCTCAGTGGTAGAGCATCGTCATCTTGGTTGCAGGTGCAAATCTCCGCTTGACCGTTTTGTACAGGGGTTTTTTCCCTCGGTGTTAACATTGGTTCTGACTCCATTTCCTAATTATTATTATCATTATTATTGTAACCATGAACCGTTGTCATCACATCATCACTGCGATCACTGAAAACAATGACTGATGAGCTCTGTCCAAGGTAGACAGCAATATGGAGCAGTGCAGCCACCCAGTGACCTACAGAGGCCAGCCACCCAGTGACCTACAGAGAGGCCAGCCACCAGTGACCTACAGAGGCCAGCCACCCAGTGACCTACAGAGGCCAGCCACCCAGTGACCTACAGAGAGGCCAGCCACCCAGTGACCTACAGAGAGGCCAACCACCCAGTGACCTACAGAGAGGCCAGCCACCCAGTGACCTACAGAGAGGCCAGCCACCCAGTGACCTACAGAGAGAGGCCAGCACCCAGTGACCACAGAGAGGCCAGCCACCCAGTGACCTACGGAGAGGCCAGCAACCCAGTGACCTACAGAGAGAGGCCAGGCACCCAGTGACCTACAGAGGCCAGCCACGCAGTGACCTACAGAGGCCAGCCACCCAGTGACCTACAGAGAGGCCAGCCACCAAGTGACCTACAGAGAGGCCAGCCACCCAGTGACCTACAGAGAGAGGCCAGCCACCCAGTGACCTACAGAGAGGCCAGCCACCCAGTGACCTACAGAGGCCAGCCACCCAGTGACCTACAGAGGCCAGCCACCCAGTGACCTACAGAGAGGCCAGCCACCCCGTGACCTACGGAGAGGCCAGCCACCCAGTGACCAACAGAGGCCCGCCACCCAGTGACCTACAGAGGCCAGCCACCCAGTGACCTACAGAGAGGCCAGCCACCCAGTGACCTACAGAGAGAGGCCAGCCACCAAGTGACCTACAGAGAGGTCAGCCACCCAGTGACCTACAGAGAGGCCAGCCACCCAGTGACCTACAGAGAGAGGCCAGCCACCCAGGACCTACAGAGAGAGGCCAGCCACCCAGTGACCTACAGAGAGGCCAGCCACCCAGTGACCTATAGAGGCCAGCCACCCAGTGACCTACGGAGAGGCAGCCACCAGTGACCTACAGAGAGAGGCCAGCCACCCAGTGACCTACAGAGAGGCCAGCACCCAGTGACCTACAGAGAGAGGCCAGCCACCCAGTGACCTACAGAGAGGCCAGCCACCCAGTGACCTACAGAGAGAGGCCAGCCACCCAGTGACCTACAGAGAGGCCAGCCACCCAGTGACCTACAGAGAGGCCAGGCACCCAGTGACCTACAGAGGCCAGCCACCCAGTGACCTACAGAGAGAGGCCAGCCACCCAGTGACCTACAGAGAGGCCAGCCACCCAGTGACCTACAGGGAGAGGCCAGCCACCAAGTGACCTACAGAGAGGCCAGTCACCCAGTGACCTACAGAGAGAGGCCAGCCACCCAGTGACCTACAGAGGCCAGCCACACCAGTGCACCTACAGAGAGAGGCCAGCCACCCAGTGACCTACAGAGGCCAGCCACCCAGTGACCTACGGAGAGGCCACCCACCCAGTGACCTACAGAGAGGGCCAGGCACCCAGTGACCTACAGAGGCCAGCCACCCAGTGACCTACAGAGAGAGGCCAGCCACCCAGTGACCTACAGAGGCCAGCCATCCAGTGACCTACAGAAAGGCCAGCCACCCAGTGACCTACGGAGAGGCCAGCCACCCAGTGACCTACAGAGAGAGGCCAGCCACCCAGTGACCTACAGAGAGAGGCCAGCCACCCAGTGACCTACGAGAGAGGCCAGTCACCCAGTGACCTACAGAGGCTAGCCACCCAGTGACCTACAGAGGACAACCACCCAGTGACCTACAGAGATGCCAAAATTATCGTCAGTAACCAGTATCATAACCAGCTGAAGAAAAGGCTGGGTGCAGACAGTGGTATTGTTCCAATCCATCAGCTCGAGAGACATCAACAATCTTGTTCAGACTGGCCACTGACGACTGCTGAGCCACCTCGGTCGAATTCAGATTGCCCACACAGATGAATGCCCGTATGGCACAGGATCTCAGATCCCAGAACACATCCTCCAATACTGCCCACCCTATGATGTCCTAAGGCATAAAACCTGGCCAGAGGGTGTAGAGCTGCAGATGCAGCTTTGGGTCAGCCGTCAAGACCTCGAGATGACTGTGGGTTTCATCATGGCGGCATGATTGAAGATCTGACGCGGCCAATAGATTCGACTGCAGAAGAAGAATAAGAACAGAAGAAGAAGAAAAAGAAAGAAGAAGATCAATGACGGCAGCAAAGTGATGCTCAGCTATTCCTAACAGACTGCAGCTGCAGTCAGGAACCATCATTGTTAAGCAGCAGGCTGAATTCCGCAAAGGCAGAGGTGCCGTCAGACAGATCTTTAACCCGCGTACCCTTTGCGGAATGCATCCCAACACCAGAGATAGAGTTCTGATCTTTTCTTAAATGTCAAAATGGCGTTCAGTAGAATGTAGCAGGAGGATCTATGGACCACAAATTGATGCCAGGTACTTCCATGCGCTGAACCCTAAGCGATCTGAAGCGATCAAAGCTAAGTGAATTTTCGTTGTTTTATTCGTTTTATGCATCACCCGACGAAGACCTAAGAGGTCGAAACGCGTTGTGTTTTGTCTTGTGACTCGTTTGTCCA